>JANAVB010008797.1:2016112-2146112 GCA_029216955.1 Iris pallida | reverse complement strand
CATACAGGGCTTATGGGAATGCTGTCACGCTCCGATTCCGTAGAATCGATAGTCGTCCCCCGGGCGTGATGCCGTGCGAGCCTAACTTGCGCTCGCACAAGGCATAGTCATAAGGTTATCCGAAACACAACAACAAGAGAATGCGCAGAGTAAATTGAACACACATTATAGAGAAGGAAACATAAGCTTTATTGATAATGAACATTATTTTACAGACTCGATACAAAGGCGCCGCGCGGGCTTTTGTTACAAACTGACTCCATTACAAAATGAACGTCGATGAGATAGCCATTCCATACGTTTCATCCCTTGATTACAACCAGCATTACAAAACCACCTGGGATGACGGGAAGCCGCTCCATCTGTCTTCTTGGCCTTCGACAGCAGGGTCTTCAAAAGTTTGATCCAAGCTTCGATGCACGGACGAAGCTTCAAAACACACGAGCGTTGCCTACCTTCACGTAGCACGCTCCTCCCGATCTATCGCACCTGTAGAGAGAGCGAGGATCAGTACAATCAACATGTACTGGCGAGTGACTAATTAATTTTCAGGCTCTCATTTGGTTCAAGAATTTAGATAAAATCATACAACTTGCTTTTAGTGGTCTTTCTAGCAATCCTAGATTTTTTCATAAGAAGCATTCAGTTACATCAAGATTTCCTTCGGCAGAGCGCACCGTGCGACATAAAAACTTACCATCACTTTCCTTGTTAGTTGATAACATTTTATGTCAAGTGTTTGATATGGAGGTCACTGGCATTAACTAGCCATCTTGGACATAGCCTGGCAATACGGGACCCTTGCAACGCAAGTAGCGAGCCCCGATGCAAGTCCCCGTCTTACCGATTGCCTATTACCCAGCTCGGCTATAACCTGTTTCTTCCTAGGCCGAGTCGGTCCCGTGGTCCCGAGTTGCCGCTCGAAGAAACCATCGCCCTTGTCGACAAGTTGTCCATGACCATGATAGGTTAACATGGTGTATTAAGAATACCGTTGGGGCCTGTTATGTAATCAATTCATTTACTTGTTCATTTTGCAGGCCTAAAATTATTCTATCTCTTTTCAACACAACATATTCTTTTTCACTTCTAACATACAGGACTTGTATTCTGTAAGCAATTCATTCAATTTAGTAACATTACCCGAGTTCTCATTTGAAATAGAGGGTCGAGACGAAGGGGGTCAGCCACTCACCTTGAGTTTTTTTTTTGCTTGAGGCGAGGGACTTGTTGGCTGCGCTAGACGTCGCCTACGCGATCACCTGAAATCGCACAAGCAACCGATTAGAACACTGTATTATGCAAGAGTTCGATAGGAAATGCGAGCTCGAAATGTAAACCATGAAAACCATCGAAAACATTCACGAAAATGCATTCGAAAAACCAAAGCCAAAACCAACGCAAGCGGTATGAAAAGCAGAGCAACGGGAGGTCTCTCCCGACTCAGCCGCAGAGTCAATCCTCGAGGCGCTACCAGCTGAATGTGGGACTTGGTTCCGAAGAAGCCATTCCATAACGTAGAATGGATCTTAATTCAACCGTTCCCGTTCGATCGATTCGATCGATCCCGACCTATCGGTCCCGACCGAGTCGATAGCGACAGTGTTCCTTTCTCGCGTACCCCGTGGACGGACAACGGGTTACGATGTAGGGACGGGGCACTACACCATAACCAACTAAAAATAAGTTCCGTCCTCGAAACTTAAGAACATAACCTACCTCTATGAAAATAATGAAGGAAACTTTTCTTTCATCTCTGACTCGAGTTCCCATGTCGACTCTTCCGCCGCATGGTTCCTCCAGAGTACTCGAACAAGAGGGATCACTCGACTTCGCAGAAGCTTATCCTTGCGTTCTAAGATTTGAACTGGTTTTTCAATGTAGGATAAGTCAGACTTTAGCTCCAGCTGGCCAAAATCTACCACGTGGCTAGGGTCGTGTACGTACTTCCGCAGCTGCGAGACGTGGAAGACATTGTGCACACCTTCAAGCGTCAGCGGTAGGGCAATTCTATAGGCTACTGGGGCGACCCGCTCGAGTACTTCGAACGGCCCAACGAATCTCGGACTCAGCTTCCCCTTCGCGCCGAACCGAGTAACGCCTCGCATAGGCGACACCTTCAGGAACACATGATCGCCCACCTGAAACTCAAGCGATCTTCGATGGGTATCGGTATAGCTCTTTTGCCAACTCTGTGCAATCTTCAGTCTTTCCTGAATGAGCTTGACCTTCTCCACAGTCTGTTCCACCAGCTCCGGGCTGAGTATCTGCCGTTCCCCGACTTCATCCCAGCAAATGGGCGATCTGCACTTCCGACCGTACAAAGCTTCATACGGCGCCATTTGGAGGCTGGACTGATAGCTATTGTTGTATACAAATTCTGCCAATGGTAGGTGGACGTCCCAGCTTGATTTGAAGTCAATTGTGCAGAGCCGTAGCATGTCTTCGAGAATCTGATTAATGCACTCCGTTTGGCCGTCGGTCTGAGGATGGTAAGCTGAGCTGAATTTCAACTTGGTACCCAGCGCCGACTGAAGGCAACTCCAGAATCGCGACATGAACCGTGAATTCCGATCAGAGACGATGGATACTGGAACTCCGTGCAGCCGTACTATCTCGTCAAGATAAATCTGTGCCAGACGATCAACGCTCCAAGTAACTTTGATGGCAATGAAGTGCGCTGACTTGGTTAGTCGATCGACGATGACCCAGATAGTGTCGCTCCCCCGTGGTGTCTTCGGCAGGCCAACAATAAAGTCCATCGTGACATGATCCCATTTCCACTCTGGAATGGCAAGGTTCTGCATCTCCCCGCCCGGTCGTTGATGCTCAGCTTTCACCTGCTGACAGGCCATGTATTGCGACACGAAGAGCGCCACATCTCTCTTCATCCCGTGCCACCAGAAGGTCGTGCGGAGGTCCTTATACATCTTGGTACTGCCTGGATGCAATGTATATTTCATATAATGGGCCTCCGACATTATCTCCTTTCGTAGTTCTGAATCATCCGGAACACATAGTCGGCCATTCATTCTCAGCACGCCGGTCTTGTCTTCCGCAAAGTCGGTCGCACTACCTGTTGAAATTCGCTCGCGCATTTTCTTCAGGTACGGATCATCCTTCTGAGCGGTCTTGATCTTTTCCAGCAGACTCGGCTCTAACTGCAGCTGCGCCAACCGTATATCCCTGAATCGAACTCGGAGATCGATGCCCATTTCTTCTAAATCTTGTAATAGTCTGCGGTTGATGGATAGCGAGGCAAGATATTTTTGACTCAGAGCGTCCGTCACCACATTTCCCTTGCCCGAAGTGTATTCGATCGTCAAGTCATAGTCTTTGATCAGTTCGAGCCAGCGCCGCTGTCGCAAGTTCAACTCCTTCTGAGTGAAGAGATACTTGAGGCTCTTGTGGTCGGTATATATCGCGCATGCCACACCATATAGATAGTGACGCCACAATTTCAACGCGAACACAATCGCTGCTAACTCCAAGTCGTGCGTAGGATAGTTCTTCTCGTACGGCTTTAACTGTCTGGAGGCGAAGGATATCACCTTGTTTCGCTGCATGAGCACACATCCCAAGCCCTGGCCTGAAGCATCGCTGAATATCTGAAAACCCTCTGGCCCATCCGGAAGTGCGAGTATAGGTGCCGAAATTAGTCGCTGTTTTAGCTCCTGGAATGAAGCTTCACAGTCATCCGACCACTCATACACGACTCCCTTCTGAGTGAGGCGAGTCAGTGGCGATGCAATCTTCGCGAAGTCTTTCACGAAGCGTCGATAGTATCCCGCCAAACCAAGAAAGCTTCGAATCTCACTAGCAGACGCAGGCCGCTTCCAATCAGCAACAGCTTCCACTTTCTTCGGGTCGACTGCAATGCCTTCGGACGAAATAATGTGACCAAGAAAGGATACGCTGCTTAGCCAAAATTCGCACTTACTCTGCTTCGCATACAACTCATGTTCTCGAAGTGTCTGAAGCACGGTCTGTAGATGTTCTGCATGCTGCACCCTGTCTTTCGAGTAGACGAGAATATCATCAATAAAGACTACCACAAATTTATCAAGGAAGGGTCGAAATACCCGATTCATCAGATCCATAAAGGCGGCAGGGGCGTTCGTCAGGCCGAATGGCATCACCAGGAACTCGTAGTGGCCGTAACGGGTGCGAAAGGCTGACTTTTGCACGTCGTCTGACTTGATCTTGAGTTGATGAGAGCCCGAGCGGAGATCAATCTTCGAAAATACCGAGGCGCCTTGCAGTTGATCGAATAGGTCGTCTATGCGGGGCAATGGGTACTTGTTCCGGATGGTGGCCTTATTCAGCTCTCGGTAATCGACGCACAGACGCATAGACCCATCCTTCTTCTTTACGAACAATACGGGAGCTCCCCACGGTGAAACACTAGGCCGAATAAACCCTTTATCGAGTAACTCTTGTAGCTGGACCTTGAGTTCCTTCAGTTCAGCAGGCGCCATTCTGTACGGGGCCTTAGAAATCTGTCGAGTATCGGAAAATGTATCGATGCTGAACTCGATCTCTCGGTCGGGGGGCATGCCGGGTAGCTCGTTCGGAAACACATCGGGGAATTCTGCCACAACGTCGGTCTGACCTACGTTTGTACCATCCTGTCGCATGTCTCGGACGGACGCCAAGTAGCCTTCGCACCCAGAATGCAGCATCCTCCGAGCAGAGATTGCCGAGATCAACATGCAGGTCGACGACGCCTTACCACACGAAAAGCAGAATTCAGGCACTCCTGGTATGCGGAAAGTGACCGTCTTCCTGGCACAGTCTATGGTTGCGTTGCACGGCCTGAGCCAATCCATTCCCAGAATGATATCGAAGTCATTCATGTCTAGGACCATCACGTCCAGACCGATCTTTTGACCGCCGATACAGATAATCCCGTCGGTGCAGGCTGAATTAGTGAGTATAGGTGTGCCCGAAGGTGTGCTCACGCTAAGGTCGAGGTCTAATGATACTAACGGAAATTTGTGCTCGGCGACAAAGTCCGCCGCTATAAAACTATGCGAAGCACCTGAATCAAATAGTACGCGAGCAGGCACATTATTAAAACTAAGTATACCTGTCACGACCGTGTCTGATGCCAGCGCTTCATCTCGAATCATGGCGTAGACGCGGCCCTGGGCATTGGGGCGACGGTCTTGGCCATTTTGCGGTACAGGTTGCTGGGCTCGAGGCGCTGGAACTTGATTCCCTGGGCGGTATTGCTGAGGCACCGCTGGACGGTGCTGTTGGGGCGCCGTTGGGTTCAGCCTTCTGGTTGGACACTTAGCACGCATGTGGCCCCTCTTGCCACAGTGCCAACATCCACCCTCTGGTACCTGGCAATCGTCGATCGTGTGATCGATATTGTGACATCGGTTGCAGTAAGGCTTTGGGTTATGCCCTCGATATCCGCTTTGGTACCTATTGTTCGGACGCTTGGTCACGTTGTTCCCTCCTGCGTGGCTAGGACATTTGTGATTGTAGGTATGTACAGCGCCGGCAGCACCTGGAGGATATTGGCCTTCAAGGCGGAGGGCGTGGTTGAGAGACTCCCCCATCGTTTTGTATTGCGGGACGGACACGTGGGCGGAAATAGATGGCCGTAGGCCCACTTCGAACCGTCGAGCACGACTCGCCATGGAAGGCAGGTACTGTCCAGCAAACTTGTTGAACTCTGCTGCATACTGCCGCACCGTCATATTCCCTTGCCTTAGCTGCATGAATTCATTTTCCTTCTCTTGTCGAACGGCTTCGGGGAGGTACTCGATCTCGAACGCCTCGCGGAAAGTGGCCCAAGAAATTGCTGCTGTCTCGTCGTCGCGTCTGATCGCTCGCTTTTGCACGGCCCACCAGTCGTACGCGTTCGACCGGAGTAGAAGTTGAGCGCATGCGACTTTCTTGGACTCTTCGACGTCTAGCAGTTCGAACTTGTCTTCCAGTTCCTCTAACCAGTCGATCGCCAAGGAGGGATCTTCCGTGCCGTAGAAGGAAGTACGGCAACTTTTTGTGAATTTCGACACGTCGAAGTTAGAACTTCTCGGTGTTGCATATGTAGGCTCGGGTGCCTCCGGATCGACATCACTTTGTCTGGCCGCAGGCTCGGTCACGGCAGGAGTTGTCGTAGAGTTGTTGTTGTTGGCCACCACCGTCTGTACTATCTGCTGAAGAGTATCAAGCTGCTTCTGCTGCAACTTGAATTGTGCATCGAATCGGGCCTCGAACTGGGTCTGGCGTGCCTCTACCTCCCGTCGATGTGCCTCCGTCTCCCGTCGATGTTGCTCATTCAGGCGTTGATTCTCCTGAGCTTGTTGTTGTTGCGCTTCCAGCATGCGCAACATCCGTTCCATGGCATTGTTAGAGGGTCCGGGCCTCGAGCTACTCGAGCCGCTCGAAGCACTTTCTTCGTTCAACGCCACGTTCGCCGCTGCACCCTCTGGGATTTTGAAGGTAAAAATATATTAGTCACAAAACTTATTACAGACTCCCTCGTATGGAACGACATATCTCATCGACACGAGACCAACAATTTGAGACTGAAAATTCGACACTAGAGGCCAAGGACGTAAAGCCGTGCTCTGATACCATTATCTCACGCCCCGATTCCGTAGAATCGGTAGTCGTCCCCCGGGCGTGATGCCGTGCGAGCCTAACTTGCGCTCGCACAAGGCATAGTCATAAGGTTATCCGAAACACAACAATAAGAGAATGCGCAGAGTAAATTGAACACACATTATAGAGAAGGAAACATAAGCTTTATTGATAATGAACATCATTTTACAGACTCGATACAAAGGCGCCGCGCGGGCTTTTGTTACAAACTGACTCCATTACAAAATGAACGTCGACGAGATAGCCATTCCATACGTTTCATCCCTTGATTACAACCAGCATTACAAAACCACCTGGGATGATGGGGAGCCGCTCCATCTGTCTTCTTGGCCTTCGACAGCAGGGTCTTCAAAAGTTTGATCCAAGCTTCGATGCACGGACGAAGCTTCAAAACACACGAGCGTTGCCTACCTTCACGTAGCACGCTCCTCCCGATCTATCGCACCTGTAGAGAGAGCGAGGATCAGTACAATCAACATGTACTGGCGAGTGACTAATTAATTTCCAGGCTCTCATTTGGTTCAAGAATTTAGATAAAATCATACAACTTGCTTTTAGTGGTCTTTCTAGCAATCCTAGATATTTTCATAAGAAGCATTCAGTTACATCAAGATTTCCTTCGGCAGAGCGCACCGTGCGACATAAAAACTTACCATCACTTTCCTTGTTAGTTGATAACATTTTATGTCAAG
The DNA here is from genome assembly GCA_029216955.1 of Iris pallida. Lineage (NCBI taxonomy): Eukaryota > Viridiplantae > Streptophyta > Magnoliopsida > Asparagales > Iridaceae > Iris > Iris pallida. The sequence continues at coordinate 2,138,799 of JANAVB010008797.1, read as the reverse complement.
TGTTTGATATGGAGGTCACTGGCATTAACTAGCCATCTTGGACATAGCCTGGCAATACGGGACCCTTGCAACGCAAGTAGCGAGCCCCGATGCAAGTCCCCGTCTTACCGATTGCCTATTACCCAGCTCGGCTATAACCTGTTTCTTCCTAGGCCGAGTCGGTCCCGTGGCCCCGGGTTGCCGCTCGAAGAAACCATCGCCCTTGTCGACAAGTTGTCCATGACCATGATAGGTTAACATGGTGTATTAAGAATACCGTTGGGGCCTGTTATGTAATCAATTCATTTACTTGTTCATTTTGCAGGCCTAAAATAATTCTATCTCTTTTCAACACAACACATTCTTTTTCACTTCTAACATACAGGACTTGTATTCTGTAAGCAATTCATTCAATTTAGTAACATTACCCGAGTTCTCATTTGAAATAGAGGGTCGAGACGAAGGGGGTCAGCCACTCACCTTGAGTTTTTTTTTTGCTTGAGGCGAGGGACTTGTTGGCTGCGCTAGACGTCGCCTACGCGATCACCTGAAATCGCACAAGCAACCGATTAGAACACTGTATTATGCAAGAGTTCGATAGGAAATGCGAGCTCGAAATGTAAACCATGAAAACCATCGAAAACATTCACGAAAACGCATTCAGAAAACCAAAGCCAAAACCAACGCAAGCGGCGTGAAAAGCAGAGCAACGGGAGGTCTCTCCCGACTCAGCCGCAGAGTCAATCCTTGAGGCGCTACCCGCTGAATGTGGGACTTGGTTCCGAAGAAGCCATTCCATAACGTAGAATGGATCTTAATTCAACCGTTCACGTTCGATCGATTCGATCGATCCCGACCTATCGGTCCCGACCGAGTCGATAGCGACAGTGTTCCTTTCTCGCGCACCCCGTGGACGGACAACGGGGCACGATGTAGGGACGGGGCACTACAAATGCGGTGAAGGAATTGGTGTGCATGATAATGTTAATGGACTGCAGGATATCTGAATATGCAGGTATGCTAATTTGCAGGAAGGAAATGAAGTCTAGGGTGAATGCTTTTACAGTTGCAAGGATGGAGTGAATGAATGAGAGATAGTAAATTGGGTTGATGCAGGACAATGAAATGTATTTATATTATGCAGTAAATCCATTGGCAAGACAGTATATATATTCTGATACAAGGATATGTATCAGTGAATACAAGGTAAGCAATAAAATTATGTGCAGGATACAAAATGCAGTGGATGCAAATGAATCATGTAGGGTACAGGGCATCCAAGTGATGCAAGTGAAGGTACAGATGTTTGCAGACATGACCAAGTGCATAACATGTTAAACTGTGCAGTTGGCTAACATCCAGTGAACAATTTGAGAATTAGCTAAGTGTACATGAGTGCTATGGATCAATGTATGCAGGTTGTCAAGTGAATCGAGTAGTGTAGGATATCTACTTGCAGTGGCTAATTTAACTAACAGGTATTTTATATGGTCAAAACAGTGCATTATATGATTGCAAGATATGAAGAAAGGGTAATTACAGTGAACTAATATGTGGATATGTTAAATAAGGATATGAATTGGATAGATGAAGGCTTGAGGAATGAATGCTAGGTGTGTAGGGCCATCCAGGTAGCAGGACAGACATAATGGATGTGGTGAATGAATGCAGAACATGTTCAAAGGTTTGTAGTGGCTCATGGATGTTGGAGACATCCTAAAGTACAGTGCTCGACTGAAATATGAGCATGGGGGGTCATGCAAGACATGGTATATACAGGACATATGAGAATGCATTGAATGAGAGTAAAACTGAGATGCTCGACTGAATTAAATGAAGGATGAGAGCAATGGGCTTAAAATAGATACTAGGATATGCATCTAGAGGTGAACAAGATATGAAATCAACATATGCAACCATATTTCATTGACTGCACAGAATAGGAAGGTCAACTCAGTGAAGAACCTATGATCCAGAGCCTCCCCATAACCAATAACATTACAAAAACCAAACCAAATCATGAAACAGCAGTCCACACCATTAATACAGTATATTAGCAATAATATAGACTAATTATATTTGATTAATAAGCAAGAAAAGTCCTAAGAGATACTTCATCGAACACTTGGTGTGCGTATCTGATACTCTCGTGATATGCACATCAAACCAATCCAAAATTGACCCAACTTCTTTCTAATGCAAGAGGGGCCCTAAATGAATGCATCTACAACAAGGAATGTGAAATTAGAGGGTGTTTAGAGGCTCTTACCACTTGAGAGATGGATTCTCAAGGAATGAAATCAAGGTGAGATCTCCTTCAACTTCTAATGGTCAAATTGCTCCAACAAGCTCCATACTAGCCAATAGAGACTTCCTCTCTTCAAGGGGAAGAGATTGCAATTCGTTTGGGACAATTTGGACTCAATTTGAGGAATTGAGGCAATTTGGGAAAGAATACCAAATTAGGGTTAGGGTTCTTGATGAAAGAGGAAGGAAGGGAGCTAATGATGAGTTTTATAGTGGGGTGGGGCTGTTGTGGCCGGCCATGATGGTGTGGGCTAGGGTTTGGTCAAGTTGCATTAGCTATAAGTCTTCCTCTTGTCATTTAGAGGTCCTTTTGTAACGCTACAGTCCCAAAATACATAGGACCGAGTACGTGAACATGCCAGCTGCACATATACGATGAATACCCCATTATATGAAACTCTCGTATACGTACATAAGCTGTAAAATAAATCATCACAGGCCATAATAATATAATCAAATCTCATCACATCTCAACACAGAAAATAAAGTCCAGATAATAAATGAGTGTATCAAAAGATAGTCGGGTGAACATACTCACTCCAAACAGCTATATAATAATAGTCTCATAGGATCGGAGTCCAACCTCCGCAAAATATAAAGAAAAGAGATGTAAAATATCCACTAATGTCTCAATAAGGAATGGACTAGAAATTGGTAGGAACTGCCTCGTCATCAATGTATGAAGGATCCAAAAATCGCTCCGTACTCCTGCGAAAAGTCGTCTAATCCTGGAGAGATAACCAGGTCCTCAGCGGGATGTAACAAGATACAAAAAATGCCATACCATATAAACTGTGATATATAATATAAGAAAAGATGAATGCAAAACGGGTGCCTACCAGTTCTACAGTGATAATGCAGTTAAGAATAGACCTTCAACGCATGGGCATCTGGCTCAGGTGCAGGTAACTCAGGTATGGTCCCATCAGGATACCAGGAACCTCAAAGCATAATATTCCTCGAATGTCAGAGGCCAGCAGGATCAGGAATAGAAAAGTGCATAAGGGACCCATACGTTAAGAAAACTGTTCTCCCCACCCAATGTCTAGTAGGGTCACATCCATGACTCATGAAACCTCTAGTAACTGCCATGTCTACTAGCATTCAATTCTATTGGCAGTTACTCCTGTCCGTCGCACGCCTCATACGTATCGGTGGCCAGCCGACTACGCGAGCACGTATCCTACATGTGACTCACAACACGTGGTAAAGCAAGTGTCAAGGCCGTATGAGATATACCGATATCTCATCAACAAAGGGGTGGTCACTAGACTAAGTCAATGCAAAAGAAATAAATAAAAGCGAGAAAACGACCGATAGAGTCGCTTGTATCCAAGTATGACTTGGACGCACAATTTTATAATATTAACAAATAAGAAATACTAAAACTAATAACTAAAAATGAAAATACATAAATAACAGAGTAAGGTGGCAAGGTATCTTACATGGTGGTGCGAAGGTGGCAAGTCCAATAATCACAATATCAGCAAAGAAGGTCACAATCTTCAAATGACTCTGAATGCTGAAACAAACATCAAGAACGTACTCGGAATAAGTAATATACCTAGAAAACGTATGTCCAAAAGTTAAATTCCGGAACAGGAGCAATATCAAAATTTTGGGTCAAAACGATGTCCGACGTTGGATCCGTTTTGCACCGAAATGCGTGCCAATGTCTACGGTCTCTAAAGTCATCAAACTATATGTCTACGGATTCGGTTTGAGGAGACGAACCCAATGGTATGTCCAATTTTGGATTCCGATGAGCCGTACACAAAATTGTCTATTGGATATTGGGTTGGGTTGCGGGCCCGCCAAATATGGCGCTCCGATCAACCTTCTCAGATTCGGACCAAACTTGGTATATATGACCAGAAAATCGATACATTCCTGAGGGCGCAAGTTTCGTGTCGATCCGATGAACGTGCACGAAGTTATGGCCAAGTTTACAAAACGTCGATACGGGGATATCTCGACGGATACGCACTGATTTCGTCGCGCAAATACAACGAAATTAAGTTCCGTCAGTTCCCACACGTTAGCAACACCCATACGCGTCTTTCGATGCGTATAGTGCGCAACCACGTCGCCCGGTTTGTCGGGGTGCACGTCGTATCGGAAAAAGTTTCTAAAATTTTCACAGCTTAAACGTTGTTTTTCCTTGATTTTTAACATAAGATAACTTCCTGTATAATATACAAAAATAAATTCTACAAGAGGGGTTTTGATCCCCTATATGTTGTCTAGATCTACCTTTAATTAGATTTCGAACACTGTTAATGGATTGGCCATGAATTGCCTTCCAAGTTGTGGGTTTGGACAGTCTACTACCCTATTTTTTAACAGGTTTTCGCTCAACTTTGTGTCAAGTTTTTGGTCAGTCGAAGGGGTTATATCGAATTCCCAGTGAAAGGGTTTGAAGCTGGTCATGTTGGCTATGAGTAGGATATGATAGATCGAAAATCGATCGAAGAACATTGGAGAAATCGAACACACAATTAGGGTACCTGGGTTCGTTCCAAACAGGGTCGGCCCTGTTCTTGGCGGTCGGATGTGGCTGCTCCGGCAAAGCCCCGACGGGCTGGGGCTAGGTGCAAGCAGTCGGATAGCTACGCGGGGATGTCGGGGTTTGCCTGGGGGTCTCGAACGCAAGGATATATAAAATTTTCTAGGGTTCTTTTGGAGTTTCACCCGACGGTTCTCTTTATACTTGGTTTTTAAATTTTATTTAATCCGGATTAGATATCCGAATTTGATTTGGATTGAGGGTTGGATTGCATGGAGAATCCTAATAGGATCAAGCAGAAAAAAAAATTGAATCGATTTGGTGCAAGATTTGGGGTATTTCAAGTTTTTCGAACTCCTTAGGTTTCCTTTTGCTCACGCACGGTTCTAGGATCGGGAGGGGCTCGAGTACTGTAGCAATAGTACTCTTTTTTTCATTTTAGCTCTCTCTCTCTCTCTCTCTCTCTCTATATGTAAGTATTTGCATATACGCTTATATAAACTTAATTAAAGTCCTTTTAGTTCTAAAATTCAAAATACCATTACATAACTAATTAATTAATTCCTTTCCTCATAATAAATCAAATATATTACTAATTTAAATATAGTTTATTTATGAAAAAAAAATTGCACATTTATATTAATTTAAAATATTAGAAAAATTCTTCAAATTAGAGAGGGTTTACATTTGTGAGAAAAGGCCCAAAGTGGTTTGTCATTCTAAGTCAATTCTTAGCCTATTCATGCTATTCTAACATAAATAGAATCCAACTAATCAAGTATAAGGCCACTAGCTAGGTTCTATGGTCATGGTTAGCCTCTAGTCAAAGTAGTTCTAAGGTTTCACTAACTATTGATACTAACACAATGCATCAAATTAAATAATATTAAAATAATCAAACTTCCACCAATTTATTATTAACATGATTTAAATAACTAAAATAACAAATTTTATAAAAGTTCAAAATTACCCTCATTTTAGAAAAGTGGTAGTTATAATATTGATACTTAAACTTAGCATAGTCCAAATGTGTATGACATGTATCGCACTTGCTACTATGTATATTATTTTGTTCACCTAACATGTATTTGCAGAAAAACAATAAGCAATATCAAATATGGACATATCCAATAAAAAAAATTATGATGGGCCAAAGACACTGCTTGTCTACAAGATTATTCTGAACCACCCAACAACATCTCTGGAACCACGCACTCGAGGATTCCGCTGCCTGGTCAGTGGATAGGGTTTGAGGGAAGAGTGTCTCCCGTAGGGGTTCAAGACGAAGCCCCCGAAAGGTATAAAGATTTTAAAATCTGTGTATCTTTATATAAATGTCATTAACGGAAGAAGCCGTCATGGTACAAAGGAAGAAGCCGATCCAAACCATCATCACTTCAAGACTCTAAAGAAGCCTGCACTAGCCTAGTCTATCTAGAATCTGTAATGAGTCCTAGGGCAACTCGTGTTCTCCTTTTTCCTTGCAAAAAAGCAAGCCATGATGACCTACTCATAGGATGGTTAGCAACCCACCATAAACATGGGTGGTACACCTGGCATTCCACTACAGGATATGGATTCTTGGCATCCGCTCAGTCGGTTAGCAGCAGCAGCACAGATTCAGCAGCGCTCAGCGGAGCGGAAGAAGCAAGCACAGCGGCACGAAAGGAATAATTCACGGTAACGCAAAATCATGATGTACACAGCAACGCAGAAGAAGCTCAGTGTGCAGTATGCTTAATTCTGCGGGAGCAATTTTGCACTCAACTCTGCAAAAGTACTCAGCTCCATAGAAGTACCCAGCTCTGCTCTATGGAATTACCCAGTTTCGTAGGAGTAGTATATTTATAGTGGCACATGACGAAGGCTCTGCTCGAGTTGTATGCTACACAAAACTAGCCTTCAAGGCTAATTTTAGCCCATTTTGGGCTTAAATGATTTGAAATGACCACTTTATCTTCATAAGTCCATCTAGGCTCGGCATGTCCACAATCAACTTTTTTAGGTGCCAACAGCTGTGACTTAGAATCGCTATATCTAGGCCTGACCTGTCCACAAACCAACTTTTCGAGATGCTAACAACTTGGACTAAGCCTTCTCATTCCATCATAAACTATTGGATTCTAAATTGATTCTTGAACATGAATTCATAAGAACTTAAAGTTTGTAATATACCAATAAAATGGGTAAGGCATTAGCCTTGTCATATCGCTAGTATCGCAATAATGATACACTTTGTCAGAAGCAAATATAATACAATGGCAAAGGCACTAGCCTCACCATGTCGAAGCGATAACTTTGTCAGAAGAAAAAGTTGACCGAGTTATAAACTCCCCTAGCATCGCTTGAAGTGGAACTAAACTTTAGCTAAGGTATGGTTTTGCTGTAAGGCGTAGCTTCGTCGTGTAGTTAGCTACCCTTTACACAAAGCTACTATATGGCAGAGGCCTAGCTCCGCTGTAAGTTAGCTTTACCTGAAGTAAAGCTATTGTATGGCATAGTTCTAGCCTTGCGAAAATCAGTCTGGCAGAAGCAGAGCTATAAAATATGCTATTAGCATAGCCTAACTGTTAAGTTAGCACTACTACATCATAGCCCTGCCCGAAGTGGAGGTAAGTATGCAAATTGCTTGGCCTTGTCATGAGGCTAGTGCTACTGCGTAGCTTAGGGGAAGCAAAGCTACTTGGCAGAGGCCATATCCTTGTCATAATGATAGCATTTTTGCCTTATTAGCTTCGCTGGAAGCGGAGCATGTTTGAACCTGGAGTTCATAAGTGAAATCGAAGTTAATATTGAAAGTTCATAAGCGAAGTTGAATTAATTAATATCGAAAGTTCACAAGTGAAACTCAAAGTTCATAATGAACATGAAGTTCATAAGTGAACTCGAACTTCATACAAAATATGAAGTTCATATATAGAAATGAAGTTCATATGCCTGAAACTTGCAGTTTTCTAAAATTAAACATTGCATGTTGAGAACTAGAAGTTACACATGTTTAATCCGTAGTTACTATCCCGCAGAATCCGAAGTTCTCATATAGTTTCTTGTGGATATTTTATTTATCCAACGACTAACATCTTGTGTCGAACTTGAACAATCCTCTTGTCTGAAGAAGAAACTATTGGTCTCGCACCTGTCGTGCACTTACCAACGTAGTAAACTAATACAATTGGATTTTACTTTTGAAATAGTTGACTTCCATCAATCAATGGATGAGTAGACATAGAAGGCACTAATGTGCCAGACTTTTTTTAATTTCATTATTTAATTAATGTGTTTTCTTTTATTTTGGATATTTGTAGGATAATTTGTCTTTCTGATAATTAATTAAATTATATTTCAGTCATAATCAAATTCAATTAATTTGTGCTAAGGTATGACAGGAGGAAGTTATATGTCTGCCTGAAAGTGCAATTACGCACACTATTCTATCTAAATGGAAATAGTTTTCTAACTTTATAGGCTTTGACAACCCTATCAGATACATCCACCTGATAGAAGGGAACGACGTGGCCCATTTTTATGTTGTTCAATAGTACTGAATTACCATTAAAGGGGCCTTATATTATCCTCGTTCTAGAAAAACACTATTGAATTTTAAGGATATCCAAGAAAATAATTATGTTGAAACTATTGATTACAATGGAGTTGATATCTAATTCATACGGCCAGAAGTATATATTGGAGAAGATGACATGTTTATGCTCTAGCATGACTGTTTGTGTTACTCGGTTTGAGACTTGATTCATCATATCCTCAGTTCTATAATTGCCTCCCCTCTCCCTTTGGTGAAATGGCTGGAGGTAGTCAATGCATTAGCTTAAGTTTAGACAGTAATAAGTAGGTTGACTCATCTGAGTCTAAGTCAAACCATGTTGGGTTGATGAATGAGTAGTGTGACTCCTTTGAGCCATATATTCTTTGCTTATTTTAAGTGTGGTTGGGATTCAGGAGATACATTGGAAGCTATTAAATTTCTCGGTTGGGATTCAGGAGAGACATTGGGTTTGGATAAAAGTTCTTCTCAAATTTTCTCCAATTGGAAGCTACTTATCAAAACTTTTGGGGGAGCAGCAGATACATTGTATTAGGTGTTGTGATTTACTTCTGCTAAATATGATTTTGTAAGAGATGGAATGAAGCTGATATGAAATTTATAATTCATGTTTCGAGAATGAGGCATGATTATGAAATTTACTCGATGCTTCAATTATGAAATTTACTTCTGCTTAGGAGTTGTGATACAACTTTCAGTTTCAGTCATTCTTCTATGCTTTTCTCAAATTGGAATCTACTTATCAATTTTATTGCTTCCTGATTGACTGATGCTTAGGAGATGTAATACAACTTTCAGTATCAGTCATTCTTCTAAGTTTTTTTCTCAAATTGGAAGCTACTTCGGAGCTGTGATACAAATATGATACGGCTTGTTTTGTAGTAATTGTTTCTAATATTCTTCATTCTTTGTTTTCTATGAATTAATCGTATTAACTCTGATTTTTTTTGCATTAATTAGACTATGTTATGCATTAATTTAGATACTAGTGAATTCTAACCCTTTAGACTGGAATGTTTGCAAATTAAAAATAGAAAATGTTGAAAATTGCTTTTTTTGGTTAAATTTAGTTTCCAGCTAAACATGTTTAAAATTGGGAGATGGAATCTTGGTTTTCAGATGTGGGTTTATGCTGGGAAGGAATGATACTACTGCAGTTTTAATTCTTCCTTCTTAGAATACTTTACAGCTGCACTTTCATTCTTGTTTTAGACTTTTAGTCATGGTACTATATATACTTTGCAGTATTCTCAGTTCTAATTCTTGTACACTTTTTGACATGGCTATGTGCTGATTTAGTAGTCATGCAGTTTTTGACATGGAGCAGTTTTAATTATGTTGGTTTAATTCTGACACGGGGCTATAGTGATTTGTCATTGGTAGGTCGTACGAATTTAAATGCAAGTAAGTTCTATGTAATCACTTGTTATGTGATTGGGTCTTAATCTTATTTTGTCCAATTTTGCTGTATATTTTTTCCAAATGCGTAATGATGAGAAAGGTTATGGATACACAACCACCATTGGACGTGGGATGTAAGGCTTGTTTCACTTAACAAAATGTCCTTAAGGCTTTTGAAAGAAAACGAGAGAAAAGTGTACAAAAGTACAAGTAGATTCTGGAGAGTATTGCTATAGAAGTCTGATCTGAGAACGATCACTTTATTCCTTGGACCACACGATGATGATGATGAAAAAAACTGCTTGGAGATGAACAACTGGAAGAACTAAGTCACCAGAAAGGTATCGACACAATTGGTACTGATGGCACAGTCGAACGCTTTCCTGCTTTGCTTCACTCTGTTCTTGAAGAAAAGTTGAAGAGAAATACTCTGGAAAATCACTTTTGAAGAACAGATGGCAACTCTAGAGGGGGGGTGAATAGAGTTTATAACGATAATAACCAATTAAAAATTAAACTCTTTCACAAGCTGAAAGTAATCAGAGTAAATGCGAAAATAAATAAGGAGCAAGAAAGCATACGCAAATACAGCCGATTTTTAACCTGGTTTCTCTCGTGGAGGACTAGTCCAGGCCTGAGAACTCTAGCTCAGGATTAAATCTACTATTTGTGAAATAGTAGTTACATCCCGTGCCTTTTTTTCAGAAGAGCACGTCAACTTCTTACAAAGATCGCAGTGGCGATGCTTGAAATTTTCCAAGCGACTTCTTGAACTCTTGCACAAACTCCTGACTGAAAAGTACTGAGCACTTGAGGTTTAGGGAGCTTGTGGCTAGTAGATGAAGAAAGGTATGGCTTGTATAGAGCTTTTGAGTGAAGATAAGAGAAGATTGGATGAATGAAAATGAGAGAATTCATGGCCTATTTATAGGATATCAGGTAGGCAGAATTCGGCCAGAATTCTAGTTGAAATTTTCAAAAAATTGGCCGTTGGACAACTTGCAACCAGCCAACCCTAAAAATTAGGGTGCTAATTTTTAGGAGGCAGAGTTCGGCCCGAACTCTGTGTGGAGGCAGAGTTCGGCCCGAACTCTGTCTCCAGAGCACAGAATGGGTCATGGGTCCAATTCGCTTATTTGGATATGGGTGGAGCTATTTGATTTTGGGTATGGGTATAGGCTAAGCCTCACATGCTCAGTACAGCTCAGTTTACATAAGTCTAGACTCAATAAAATTGTAAAAAAACAGACTCAAAATAACTTGTATTTCAAATCCGAGCTGTCGTCTGACTTGTACTGGATGTAGTCTTCATGTGTCGTATTGAATTATCAAAAGTATCATGTATCAAATCTATCAATATTTGGTTGACTGTGATTTTGTGTCAACAATCTCCCCCATATTGATAATTGACAAAATGATAGTTGTATATTCAATATTCATACCTGGACACATTGAAGAGAAAATGGCATAGCTCCCCCGTAATCAGTGCCGAGCTAGCAATAGCTCTCCCATAAACTTTTTTTTCAATCCTGTTGGCCTGATAAAAATATTCTCCCCAAAGCACAGATACAGATACAAAAAGAATATAGAATATACCAAAATTTCTCCCCCTTTTGGCATTTAGCAATTAACCATAAACAAATAAGAACTGGCAAGCACACCAAAATGTAATAGATGAAATTGCATAGATACTGATGAAACTACTGAATGTCTCAAAAGTCACACATAATAATAAGTCTAATACAACCAAAGTGCATAAAAGCAACTAAAATCCAAAGTGCATAAAATATAAACTACGATCTCAGTAGCAACAACAAGTAGAAGTCCATATCCATCATCGAGCTCGTGAAGGCCCAGCGTCGTCGGATGGATCAGTGAAGGAACGACGAGGGTCCACGAAGACCGCATCCGGATCCAAGTAGCGAATAACCCAAGGGTCATCGATACGATACCCTTCACGACCAGGGTCCCGCTCCATAGGGATAGGCATGGAATGATGGCGAGACATGGAGTACCAAATATCGTGCAGTGAGTTGCTGATGGCACTCATCTGCAGGGTGGTTCGATAATCAAGCTGAGTCCAGCGATCATCCTCTAAGGTGAAACGATCGCGGAGCATAGTCTGGAGTGACTCGAGAGTGGCAGGAGGAGGAGGAGGATCCTGTCCCAGAGGAGGGACATCTGGCTCATCATCAGAGTGCTCGGACACAACAGGTGAGCCAACTGCTGCCTGAAGTCTCCGTGCCTTAGAGAGGAAGGTAGGGGCAGGTAAGAACTGGCACTCATCAAGAGGTATGCGAAAAGCACGAAAGACCATAGGAAGATACAAAGCATAAACCAAGGATCTTGGTTTCTTTCTAGAATTAATCATCCAGTCCATCATGGTACGTGGAAGATTAAATGGTACATGAAAGTGGAGGTGATATAAGGCCGAGATTTCAAAGTAGGTGACTTCATCGGTGGATCCCTCTTTGGGCAAAATAGTATTAAAGATAATCCGATGAAGTTCATAAAAATAGGGATTGAGATATTTGGCAAAAGGTTTGCGAGGACGTGTGTTAGGGGTACACAAGTCGTCCTTGAAGCTTTCAAGTGAAGACCCATCGGGAAATTGAAACGATCGAGCTTCAACAAGCTTTTTCCATGAGTTTGGCTCTTGGAGTTCAAGGTGGTCGGCCAAATCGAAATCATCAAATGAGATGTCAATGCCCGCAACCCGTGAGTAAATATGTGTATCATCATGAGTTAGGTTGCAGTAGAACATTTGAATAGCATTACGATATATGACCGAGTTGGTTGTGACAAGTTCGTCAAGGCAAAGATCATGAAAAAGTAAATCATATTGAGAGAAAATAGTAAAATTGATAGGATGATCCGCAAACACCGGATGTGTCCGAAAATCACTAAACCATTCATTTGATGCGTCAAGTGATACAAATATTCGGTCGTCAAATGTGTTTGGGTCAAGTGGACGAGGCGGGTTGAACAACGGGTGGATAGGTGGTTGTTGTTCAACGGACGGTTCAACACGAGGAGGAGCATTCAAAGAGGACGCTCCCTCGGTTCGAAGTATCTTTCCTCGATTGAACAATCGTGGAGCCATGAAAATAATAAAGACAATTGAGAAAAAATTGAGATGATGAGAAGTGGTAAAGTATACCTCAATGTGATGAAGAACAATGAAAGAGAATGGTGAGGGAAGCCTTCTCCTTGAGTTTGGAGAATAGATAAACTCTAGGGAGGAAGAACTAGGGTTAGGGTTTGAGAAAAATATGTTTGGAGAAGTGAAAAGGTGGTAATGGAGGAGAAGGAAGAGGAGAGCCCGAATATATGTGAAAGGGTTCCAATGGTCGGAACAAATATGGGCCATTGGATCAACTTATGATCAGCGGCTGAGGCTGCTCCCGGTTCTGGAACAGTCAGGCCGAATTCGGCCCGAACTCTGTATAAGGCAGAGTTCGGCCCGAATTCCGGATCCTGGATACAGAACAGAAATCAGGCTGAAAAATGATTAAGTTGAAAAATGATTAAGTGAGAGAGACCAAAGGAAAAGTACATATACAAGATTGTGAAAGAAATCTAAGTTGAAAAATTCCAGAAAGTTGATTTCGAAGCAAAGTAAAGTTGGAAAATCTGTATTTCAGCATGTGATAAATAAAAATGAACCATGTAATAAACAAAGAATTATGCCATAATTTAATATTTTGAAGCTGCCATGGGTTAGCTGCAGGGGCCGGATCCCAGCTAGCGGTAGTCCTGAGGACTAGTGCACCGTGTCGCTTAGACTTTTACGCCTTGTTGTCAGAAGGACCCTTTCGGCTTGTACCCATAGTAATTTCATCATAAAAGAATCAAGACATACTCGATATTTACGCAGGTTTATTTTAATTAATAACAGCTTCGTCCAAAACTCCAAGTTCACGACAGAGAAAATTGAAGCGCTCTTCGGATAATGGTTTTGTAAAAAAATCTGCTAGCTGATGATCAATGTCAATAAATTCTAAATTAATAGTGCCATTTTGCTGATGATCACGCAAAAAGTGGTGACGTATTTCTATGTGTTTCGTGCGTGAGTGACATATGGGGTTCTTAGTGAGATTTATAGCACTAGTGTTGTCATAAAAGATTGGAATGTGCATAAAAGATAAGTTGTAGTCTTCAAGGGTTTGCTTCATCCACAGAATTTGTGCACAACAACGCCCAACTGCGATGTATTCAGCTTCTGTTGTGGATAGTGCGACAGAATTTTGCTTCTTGCTAAATCAAGAGACTAAAGCCTTTCCTAATAAATAACACGTACCGCTCGTACTTTTATGGTCGACCTTGCATCCGGCAAAATCAGCATCAGAGTAACCAATGAGGTCAAATGATGTTGACTTGGGATACCATAGGCCCACTGTAACCGTACACTTAAGGTATCGAAAGATATGCTTAACAGCAGTCATGTGTGATTCCTTAGGATTTGCTTGATATCTAGCACACAGGCAAACTCTAAACATAATATCATGACGACTAGCAATTAAATAAAGTAGACTGCCTATCATACCTCGATACTTACGTTGATCCACGGGTTTGCCGCTTTCATCTGGTTCTAGTTTAGTTGTAGTATCCATTGGAGTGCTGATTGGTTTGACGTTGTCAATGTCGAATTTCTTCAGCATGTCCTTTGTATATTTGGACTGACAGATGAAAGTTCCATTTGACATTTGTTTGACTTGCAGTCCAAGAAAGTAGTTGAGCTCCCCCATTATGCTCATCTCAAACTCGGTCTGCATACACTTGGCAAAATCTTGACAGAGGGTTTCATCAGTAGAACCAAATATAATATCATCTACGTATATTTGCACTAAGAGAATAGTGTCTTTGAAAGATTTTATGAAAAGTGTGGTGTCAATTTTCTCTTTTGAAAACCTTTCTCAAGCAAGAAATTGCTTAGCCGTTCATACCAAGCTCTAGGGGCTTATTTGAGGCCATATAGCGCTTTCTTTAGCTTGAAAACATGGTCGAGAAATTTGTGATTTTTAAAACCAGGGGGTTGTTTTATATAAACTTCCTCCTTAATAAATCCATTCAAGAAAGCACTTTTAACATCCATTTAAAATAATTTGAAATTTTGAAAATTTGTAAATGCACAAAGCATCCGAATGGATTCCAATCTCGCAACAGGGGCATACGTCTCATCGTAGTCGATACCTTCCTCTTGGTTGTATCATTGGGCTACTAGACGAGCTTTGTTGCATGTAACTGAACCATCTCCATTTACTTTGTTTCTAAAAACCCATTTAGTACCAATAATCGAGTGATTTGCCGGTCTAGGAACGAGTTCCCATACTTGGCTCCTCTCGAATTGGTTGGATTCTTCTTGCATAGCAGAAATCCAAAATTCATCATTAAAAGCTTCTAAAATATTTTTTGGCTCAATTTGTGAAATGAAGGCAGTGCTAGCAATAGAGTCTCTTAATGATGATCTAGTAGTTACTCCACGTGAAACCTCACCTATTACCAAATTTTTTGGATGTGACGGCTTGAAAGAGAATTTCTTTAGCAAGCCCTCCAGAGAATTGGTTTCGGTGGTGGTATTCATTGGAGTAGAAGTTGATGGCTCAACATCATCATCAAAAGTAGCTGTTGCACTGTTATCTTCATCAAAAGTCATATTTGTAGACTCTTCCACAATTAATGAGTTTTTGTTAAACACTTTATATCCCTTGCTCTTGGCAGAATAGCCAAGGAAAATACCATCGTCAGCTTTGGCATCAAATTTGCCTAAGTTGTCTTTGGTGTTAAGGATAAAACATCTACAACCAAAAACTCTAAAATAAGAAACATTTGGGGTTCTTCCAAACCAAAGCTCATAGGGTGTTTTCTTCGTAATAGGACGAATAAGCACCCTATTTAAAATATGGCATGTTGTACTGACAGCTTCAGCCCAAAAGTATTTCGGAAGTGAGAACTTGTTCAACATAACTCTAGCCATATCGCCAAGAGTCCTATTCTTCCGCTCCACAACCCCATTTTGTTGAGGAGTTCTTGGACAAGAAAACTCATGATCAAAACCATTAGAATCATAAAACTTTTCAAAATCAGTATTTTCGAATTCGCCTTCATGATCACTTCGGATTCGAGTAATCATATAGCCTTTTTCGTTTTGAACTTTCTTAACAAAAATCTTAAAAACCGAAATAGTATCACTTTTATTTGTAAGAAAGAAAACCCATGTAAATCTAGAAAAGTCATCAACAATAACAAAAGCATAGAGTTTTCCACCAAGACTGGCTACTCTACTAGGGCCAAATAAATCCATATAAAGTAGTTGCAAGGGTCTAGTAGTACTTACAGAGTTTATGGAATGAAATGAGGACTTGGTTGCCTTATTCAATTCACATTCGGTACATACAGTGTCCTTTTTGAATGTGATGTCGGGCAAGCCTCTAACTAGCTTCTTAGTCGATATCCTGGATATAGTATCCATGTTGGCATGATCAAGACACTGGTGCCACAGTAATCTTTCATCCTTATGAGCATATAGGCATCTACCTGCATTGTTAATATCTCTAGCCAGATAGAAAATATAAATATTATCCTCTCTTACCCCTTCAAAAGCAATGTCTCCTGTTGACCTATCATAAATAAAGCATTTATTTTGTCCAAAGTTAATGTCATATCCATGGTCAGCAAGATGACTAATGCTGAGCAGGTTATGCTTTAACTCGGTCACTAGGCAGACATCCTTTATTATGGGAGAGGGAGGATGACCAATAATACCATTACCTATAATATACCCTTTTAGGTTGTTACCGAAGGATACATATCCTTCTCTCTTCATCGATAGTGATACGAAAAGATTTGCATCTCTCGTCATATGCCGTGAGCATCCACTATCGAGAATCCACTTACTCTTAGTTGAGGAGGGAAGGTCCACCTACATCAAGAGTAGATGTGACCTTTGGTACCCAAGTTCTTGAGGGTCCTGAAAAGTTAGTTTTCGGAAACCATGCATATATCTTTCTATCTACTAATCTTCTAATTCTACATTATGGTGAAATGTGTCCATGTAATCCACAATAAGTACATATAGCATTCCTATTTATGTTAGGAGCATGCAGATGATGTCTATGAGTAGAGTGATGTGGAGTAGCATGATGATATGTAGAATTAGCATGGTGATGATGTCTATATGTAGAGTGATGTGGAGTAGCATGGTGATAATGTCTATATGGAATAGCATGGTGATGATGTCTATATGTAGAGTGATGGTGATTTTGTGCAACATAGTGATGATTGTATCTATGTGTAGCATGATGATTCTGTGACATATGAGAATTATTTCTACGTGCATGTGGTTTGTGTGCTTTATGAAAGTGTATGTATATGTAAGCAGGATTACGTGATGCAGGTGGATAACGTGGTTGACTAGTATGAGCAGTATCATGCTTTGTGTGTGTCTCATGTGATTGGGTTTGAGGTTGAGCAACCTGTTTTTCCAATTTAGTCTCTAATTTCTTAGAGATAGTCTGCAGTTCAGTAACCTTAGCATTCAAACCATATATCTTAGTAATAGAAATCTTGTGTCTACTCTTTTCTTCAGCAAGCTCTGTGTTGAGTGCTGTAATTTCTTGTGTTTATTGTTCAATGCGTGCTTCGACATCATGTAGGCTTATTTTAAGCTTAGATACCTCATTTGTGACTTCCGTGGGTGAAGTGTCTCTAATGTTATCAAGCAGTAAAGAAAGTCTTTGAATTTCGACTTCATGACTTTTGATCTTTTCCTTGGCATGTTTGTATTTACCAATGACCTTTTTGTGATCATTAAGTAAATCGGTGAAAGCATCGTCAAGTTCATCAAAAGTAAAATCATCAAGAGTTTCGTTTGATACCTTGTCGAACGTTGCCATTAGGCACACGTTTGCAGCGTCTTGAGGAGAGTCCTTTTCTTCCTCGGAGTCACTAGCTTCGCTTTCATGCCAAATGCTTGTGTTGTCATATTTCTTTGAGGAAGCCTTCTTGTATGGTTTTTCATAGCGGTTGTTCTTCTTTAAGAATGGACAGTCTTTTCGGACATGTTTCGTCTTCTTGCAACCGTACCATATTGGCTCTTCTTCGTCATCTTCTTGTGGTTCCTTCTTTCTTCGGTTGAAGCGAAGGAATTTCTTGAAGTTGCGGACAAGGAGAGCTTGATCATCACCTTCCGAGTTGTCGTCATCCGTCTCTTCGGAGTCAGTCCTTCGTCGGTGAGCTTTGAGGGCGATCTCCTTAGCCTTAGGAGCAGGCTCTTCGAAGTCCTTGAGGTCAAGCTCATTAGTCATCAGCTTTCCTATCAAGGTCTCCATGGACATAGTTGTGAGATCATTTCCTTCTATGATGGCTGTCACCTTAGGGTTCCAAATCTTTGGTAGCCCCCTAAGTAGCTTGCGAATCTTCTCGTGATTTGTATATTGTTTGCCGAGCGAAGATAGGGGATTGATGATGTCGAGGAATCTTGTGAACATTTGCATGATCGTCTCATTTGGCTTCATCTTGAAAGCCTCATATTCTTGAGTGAGACGGCTTATCTTCGATTCCTTGACTTGGGTGGTTCCTTTATGCGTCACTTCTAGAAGTCTCCATACTTCGTGAGAGGTGGTGCATGTTGAGACCATGTTGAACTCATTCCTGTCTATAGCACAGAATAAAGCATTAATAGCTCTCGCGTCGAGACTTGCCTGTTTCTTCTCTTCGTCAGAATATTTGTCATGTGGTTTTTCAACAAGATCACTATTGACAACTATCCTGGCGGGCTTTTTGTAACCATCGGTGACGATGGTCCACAGGTCAAAGTCTAGCGACTTGAGATAAAAGCTCATCCTTGTTTTCCAATAGGTGTAGTTAGTTCTATCAAATAGGGGAGGCCTATGAGTGGACTGCCCTTCACCGTGATTGGAAATCAACGATTGTGTGGTTGCCATGGATTAGCTCTAGGATGTTAGTCCTTGTTGAGAGAACAGAGCTATGATACCAATTGAAGAACAGATGGCAACTCTAGAGGGGGGTGAATAGAGTTTATAACGATAATAACCAATTAAAAATTAAACTCTTTCACAAGCTGAAAGTAATCAGAGTAAATGCGGAAATAAATAAGGAGCAAGAAAGCATACGCAAACACAGCCGATTTTTAACCTGGTTTCCCTCGTGGAGGACTAGTCCAGGTCTGAGAACTCTAGCTCAGGATTAAATCCACTATTTGTGAAATAGTAGTTACACCCCGTGCCTTTTTTTCAGAAGAGTACATCAACTTCTTACAAAGATCGCAGTGGCGATGCTTGGAATTTTCCAAGCGACTTCTTGAACTCTTGCACAAACTCCTGACTGAAAAGTACTAAGCACTTGAGGCTTAGGGAGCTTGTGGCTAGTAGATAAAGAAGGGTATGGCTTGTATAGAGCTTTTGAGAGAAGAGAAGAGAAGATTGGATGAATGAAAATGAGAGAATTCATGGCCTATTTATAGGATATCAGGTAGGCAGAATTCGGCCAGAATTCTGGTTGGAATTTTCAAAAAATTGGCTGTTGGACAACTTGCAACCAGCCAACCCTAAAAATTAGGGTGCTGATTTTTAGGAGGCAGAGTTCGTCCCGAACTCTGTCTCCAGAGCACAGAATGGGTCATGGGTCCAATTGGCTTATTTGGATATGGGTGGAGCTATTTGATTTTGGGTATGGGTATAGGCTAAGCCTCAGATGCTCAGTACAGCTCAGTTTACATAAGTCTAGACTCAATAAAATTATAAAAATACAGACTCAAAATAACTTGCATTTCAAATCCGAGCTATCGTCTGACTTGTACTGGATGTAGCCTTCATGTGTCGTATTGAATTATCATAAGTATCATGTAGTCAAATCTATCAATATTTGGTTGACTGTGATTTTGTGTCAACAACTTTGCTCTGAAAGTATCTGGTCTCCAAAATCTTGTACCTCTTTCCTAAAAAAGAAGTCTTTATATAGGCTTGTCTTCTGTGCGTAAAAAGCATCAATATTGGATCTCTACACAGGCTATTAGGATAACTGTCACCCACGTACATAAATTAGCCTCTACGCATGTTGACACATGTTACATAATCCAATAAAATAAGGAGAGCACGTACATACGTTCTTCGAGAAGTGTGGCATGAAGGCCACGTCAGAAAACTACGTTCCCACATAATCAGGACAAACTGTGCATAAAAGATGTTGTTTAAGCATGTCCGAGCGTAAAATAGCTCAAAGTAAGCTTCCTGCGTAAAGTGGCTAAAAATAGCCTTGAGCGTAAAGGCTCAAATAAACTCTACGTGCGCAAAAAGAGTAGCTGAGATAGCCTTGAACGTAAAAGCTCAAATAACTCTTATGCGTAAAGAGGAAGATGTTCCTCAAGCGTAAAGCAGCTCATTGGCACGCTAAACAACAAACTTCTCGGCTTCAGTGCAATCATTTGTCAGAAAATTAATCTGTCAGAACAGTATCTTTGTGCATTTAATGCAGCATCAGCTCATTCCTCGCATAAAGTCTGAATTTAAGACTTGCGTAGAGTTTTGAGTTTTACCCAGTTTGACCTTTGCGTAAAGTCTAATCTGGAACTGTCTTTGCGTAAATATCTCAACTTCTTTGACTTGGTCTTCGAAATTTATTTACGCTTCTACAAGACCCCCTTCAAAGTTTTCAAATTTTATAATATTTGAAATACTTTGAACAGAAGCGTAAAGTTTGGGATATCCAACAGTCATCAGCGTAAATTTAGGGATACCCAACAGTCATCAGCGTAAATTTAGGGATACCCAACAGTCACTTCGAGAATTTGAATCAACCCTTCAGTTTTCTATAAATAGGACTTTTGTTGAAGAGAGAGAACTTTACTCATATCTCTTATTCTCTTCTTCATTCATCCTCCAAATCCTTTCGAGCAAATGGCACCCAAGAGCAAGGCCGTCGCCTCAGCCAAGGGAAAGAAAGTTTCCTCTTCGTCGACGGCTAGATCATCTGAAGAAGTTCATGCTGCTGCAACATCATTGGGAAAGAGCGTCGAAGAAACTGCAAAGACCAACCCAAACGTGGCTCCGACCAAGATAGGTAGAAACTCTATCGATTTTGTGGAAGAAGATAACCCAAGACCAGCCCTTAATCATACGCCCACGTTTATACGTGCCAGTGTAAAAAAATGAACAAAACACGCTCACGTTATACGTGCCAGCGTAGATTTTGAAATAAAAAATACGCTCACGTTATACGTGCCAGCGTAGAACTTGAAAATACGCCCACGTTATACGTGCGAGCGTAGAACTTAAAAATACGCCCACGTTATACGTGCTAGTATAAAATTGATAAATACGCGAGTCAAAAAGACTGTTTTTCACATATAAAACTTTACTCTTTTGAACAGAAGCGTAAAACCAAAAATACGCTCACATTATATGTGCGAGCGTAAAACTGAAAATATGCAAGTCAAAAGACTGTATTTTTCACACGTAAAACTTTATTCTTTTAAACAGAAAAAAGTACGCATAAAAATTCATTTTTTAGACCGCGTAAAACATTTTTAGAAAAATGCATAAAACAAATTCTCTTAAAAACAGAGAACTTTTTACGCGTAATAACTTCAAAACCCATGTATAGTCATTTACGTAGAGTTTGAATTTGCGTAGAGTTCATACTTAGATTTTTTACTAACTTGATTTTTCTTGTTGAACTTTTTTTGCAATGGACTTGGGGGCCCATCCTCTCTCTGAGGTGTTTGGCTCACCAGCTGGTATTCTGGGATCAAATTATCTGGAAAATTTATTCCATGTCGAGTTTCCTCAAACCGACAAGCAGTATCCCCAGGAAAGACATCAGTTGATAGCTGCTTAAGGAGATAGAATATTGTTGTCTCTGATGAACGGAGAACTATTGACATCACTGGATGGCCAGCATTATCTGAAGCATGCATTCATGTTCGGGGATGCAATTGACTTCAAATCTCTGACAAACCCCAAGAAGGAGTCTTGGGTGTTCAAATTTGGGGAAAGGGTGATGTATCTCCCAACAATGCCAAGAGATTATCCCCTTTCTTCTTTTGTTCATGCTACTCATTCCGAGACGGATGATCTGGAATCTGACTCCCAACAGTCATAGAAGACCGGGAAGAGTCATATTCAAGAGAGATGAAAACCAGATGGGCTATCACTCGAGTACTCCCAGTGGTAGTGTCGTTCCTTTCTCAGGCTTATTGCCTGGATTTACACCAAGTGAGGGCTCATCTCTGATCCAACCAGTGCAGATACCGATGTTTATAAACAAGTTTATGAACGCCTCAGTACTATATCCCCAGGTCAACCCTAGGCTTCCAGTGTGGATGAATCCTCACAATAAAAACTGGGTTCAACTTAGTTCTTAGATCATGAAGAACTTCGAAGCAGAACTACAAGCTATCGGATTGTTTGAAGCGGTAGCCTCCACAAGTCAAGGCATACCTATAAACAATAATCTGTTCTTAGCTTTGATGGAGTTGTATATCAGCTCGACAGGAACCTTTGCAACCCCAGTAGGCGAAATGGGTTTTGCACTCCATGAGATACAATTCATCTCCAAGCTACCAATGGGGGAAGTTCCATATGAAGAGTACGTTCCCTCCAACCGAAAACTAGCAGAAATTAGCAAGAAAAACCCTCGCTTAGTTGAGGTATACTAAGAGCTGATGTGCCACTATTTGATCTGTACCACTATGTATGAAAGTGGATCAAATTTGGCATATATCAATAAATGGACAACATATCTATTCTATCATAAAAATAGAGTGTCCAAGGAGGATAAGGAGAGATTCCAATATAACAAGGCTCAAACCATCAACCCTTGTTCAAAAATTCTTGCTGATTTGATAAACAATTGGATGATCACATATAAGTCCCCGGACAAGTATTTGACCACCAAGGCTGGAGAATTCCCTGCGGGGACTGAAACATTGAGCTTTTTGAAGCATGGCAGTCGAAAGCTCTCAAATGAAGCCTTGCTGGCGGGCTTTCATTCCCTGTGGCTATGAAGATGGCTCGTACCAAGGACCGGTACAGTCGACAGGATTTATTGAAACGTACTATGGCCAGCAGTACGTTTGGTATTCAAGGCCAAATTCAGCCTATTACCGGCAATGGTGTGTAGAATAAATGCGGGTTTGCGAGCATTTAGTGAAGAACTGATCAATAATGCTCCCTACCGTAAAGATTTTCCTAGGGTGGAGATGCCCTATACTTATTTAATGGGCTGGTTACTGCATCACAACTGCAGCTGATTGCCACCAGGCCCTGAAAATAATGCGGAGGTATTCCGCCAGAAGTTTAGTAAAGCGGGCAGCACTGAATTTCTCGTATGGTTGGAATTTTTTCTGCACATGACCATCAGTTCCAGTCGACTGTTTTGGTGTACAATTTGACGACGTAGGTCGAGATAGAACAGAAATACCTGCGCCAGCCTTTAATTGGCTAATATGCATCAGACCCTCACATCTGATGTATAGAATTGAAGACAACTGCATCTTCGAACCATATCTATCCAGTCGGTTCGCTCGTCAATTCGGGTATGACCAGCTTCACGTTGGTAATCCCTCCACCACTTTCAACAATTATGGAAAATTATTTGATGGAGCGAGGGCATGGCGGTATTTCAGCGCTGGATACACCGGTGCCAAATTTCATGTGTCAACCGCCACGAGCACAACTGAGCTACGAATGCTTTATTCGTATGCACATTTTTATGTCTCCATTCGTTCCTTCGCCAAATACTACAACATGAAAGAAAGTCTTCGGTGGGAAAAAGAAAGAAATGCCGAAGAACCAGTTATGGTGCCTTCGGACATTCCTAATGATGCTGTTCCAGATAAATATCTGGAGACGATCCCTACGGGAGTTGGGGAGACAGCTACAGGAGCTATTACCATTTCGACAACCCGGAAGCAAAAATCAGATACAGCTGTTACTCTCCGAAAGATAAAGAAGAAGATTACTGTTAAAGGGCCTTCCAAACAGAGAGCCGCTACTCCAGAAAGCGAAAACCCTGTTGAGGAGACTCAAAATATTACATCTTCTTCATCTCAACCTGGAGAAGGGTCTTCAGCACCCCAACCAGCAGAAGCAACAGAAGTTACAGGAGTCTTATCTCCAGGACGTCTCAGTACATCATTGCATCTAACTTCGCCACAAAAGGCGAAAGCTGTTGAAGACACTACCACCACTCATGCTAGTGATCCGGAACCCATCCCTTCGGATGAACCGGCTCTCGAATTAGATGATGATGACTGGGATTTAGATTATGACGCACTCTTATCGCGTCCTGCACCTACTCCAGGTAAAGATCAATTACACAAAAATTATACAAAAATACGTATTATGATTTTGTATATTGACTATTTTGTTTAATCTTTGTAGGTATCATCACTATGGCAAAGCCCATTGCTCTTTCTCCTCCTCAAAAGTCTATTCATGACGAGGTAGTAGAATCTGAAGAAGGAAGTTCTTCTTCAAAAGAAGATTCTCTTTCTAAGGAAGGTTCTCCATCTATGGAGATCCAACAAGAGCTTGCAGGAGAGACATATCAGGAATTGTCTTCTCTTGTCGAAGAAAGAGAAAAAGAATCAACTGCAGAAGAAGAGCCAGCAATGCTCAGAGAATCAATTACTACTAAAGAACATATTGATGAGGTCGTAGATATAGCGGCAACATCAATTACTAAAGCTAGTCCTGACCAGATTTCTGAGACAGTTGTGTTCGAGTCTGAATCGAACATAGGAGGCAGCACCTCCGTAATACCATCCCCTACCATCGAAACTCATCCTCCGGAGATAGCAGAAAAGGTTGTTGAAGATGTAATCCCGGAACTCCCTGGAAATCAATTGGCTATGGTAATGATAACAGATATATCGTTAACTCAGCTTGCTACCACAGCAACGACAGCACCTGTATCCGGTTTTCAGGAAAAGAGATTTGCATATATCGCTGATACACCAAGCTCCAATGCTGATATGAATCTTTTGGTAGAGATTCATACTGAAACTTTTTACAAAACTTTGGCAGCGTTGATCAAAATAGTTTTGAAGAAAGGCCTCAGTTATGAGAGCTTGAAAAGTACGATTGCTACTACCATAGACAATATCGCAATGTTTAATGATACTAAGAGGGCAGCAGCTTTGCAGAAGATAGTCCAGGGACTTGAACAACCCATCAAAGAATATCTAAGGTTGTCAAGTGGGACTATAGAAAGTCTCATCCAATCCGAGTATGATGCTCTCACTAATGAGTATACAACTCGGGAAACCATCTTCAAAGAATCTCTACAAGATTATAGCAATAAGGTTGCCATGGAAAGGACCTTCTTGAGAGAAAATAAACCCTTGTTGGAGCAGCATCAATAAGCCTATGACTCAATGAATATCAAAATTCATCAACAAAATGATAGAATTCGAAAAGTCAAGGTTGATCTGGCTCGATTAAAGGAGGAGCAAAATCGGATGACGGCAGATAGAGATCAATATTTGAGGCAAAGTTCCATTTTTGAAGAACGGATCTTTGGTTCTGAATCAAACATTAAAATCCTTGAAGAAGCCAAAGACAAAATGATAGCTGTCTTTGCCGAACTCTCCCACCTTTGTACTGAGGAGGCTCGAAGGTCCATAGCATACACAACTGTATTGGGCTCTCGCGAAAAGCGTTTGGCAGAATTACAGAAAATGATTGAAGATCAGTCTGCTATACCTTAGAAATTTTTGTACTCAATAAAGAATTTTTATCTTCTGTCATTTCCTTTATTTTGTTGATGTACTATTTCCAATCATGATATAAATGAAATATTTTTTATATTCTTTTTTTAAATATGTATGAGATAGAAAACAATTATCAAAGGTAATATGGACATGATAAGTCTTCAAAACTCAATAAAGTAAATTATATCTATCCAGAGGTAATGTGGACATGATAGATAATAAATCTTGTTTTCTTTTTAGAGTGTACAATACTATTAGAGGTAATATGAACATGATAGATCGTAATGACTCAAAGAAATAGATTAATATCTATTCAGAGGTAATATGGACATGATAGATAATAATGAAAAGAAGTAGATTTAATATCTATTCAGAGGTAATATGGACATGATAGATAATAATGAAAAGAAGTAGATTTAATATCTATTCAGAGGTAATATGGACATGATAGATAATAATAAAAAGAAGTAGATTTAATATCTATTCAGAGGTAATATGGACATGATAGATAATAAATCTTTTTTTTTCTGAAATCAGCTGGTAAGACAGAAAATAAAATAAAAAAATTCTCTTTTAGGAGAATAAATAATCAGCTTAACCAAACCTTGGTAGCTGGAAAATAAAGAAGAAATTCAAACGTAGTATTTCTTCAAGAATTTATCGTTAATTAGCATCATGAGCAAATCTCCATTAGGTTTAGACAACCTATAAGCACCATTGGAAAATACAGTTTCGACTACATAAGGACCTTCCCATTTAGCTTGGAACTTGCCTTTACTCTTATGAGTCATAACCATAGGTCTTCGGACAGCTAGAACTAGCTCTCCTACTTTAAATATCCTTTCTTTAACTTTACGATTGAAAGCTCGAGATATGCGGACTTGATACAGCTCAATGTGTTGTTGTGCTTGAAGACGCTTCTCATCCAAACCTTCAAGTTCTTGGAGTCTTAAGCGGTCATTATTCTCCGTAGTTAGCTCATTAGCAATGGCTATTCTAAGAGATGGTATTTGGATCTTTAGTGGAAGAACAGCTTCACATCCGTAAACCAATAAAAATGGTGTAAAACCAGTTGGAGTTCGGACTGTTGTTCGATAAGGCCATAAACATTTTCCAAGTTTCTCGTTCCAATCACGTTTATTAGAAGAGACAAACTTTTTGAGAAGTTTAATAATTGTTTTGTTGAAAGCTTCTGCTAAACCATTAGCAGCTGGATTGTCAGCTGTAGAAGATAAGTTCTGAATCCGATTCTTGTCACAAAATCGATAAAACGTCTGACTGGCAAATTATGGTCCGTTATCATGGATTATCCTTCGGAGAATCCCGAAACGATAAATGACATAATGTTTGATGAAGTTAACCACATTAGACGTTTTTACTTCAACAAGAGGAACTGCTTCTGCCCATTTAGAAAAATAATCAGTTATAGCCAGGATAAACCGATGCCCTTTGACAGAAGGAGGATTAATTGGACCAATAATATCCATATCCCAAGCTTCGAAAGGCCAAAAAGCTGCTGTAGGATGTAAAAATTCAGAGGATTGATGAATAAAATCAGCATAAATCTGGCATGCTTTACACCGTCTAGCATAATCCACAGCGTCTGCTGTCATAGAAGGCCAATAATAACCCATTCTTCGAATACGGTCCTGTAACTTTGGACCTGGTTGATGTGCACTACAAATTTCATCATGAGCTTCACGAAGTGTTTGCTTAGCTTCGCTTTCCGAGAGACAACGCAGTAAAAGTTCGTCATAAGAACGACGATACAACATGTGCATAGAAGTATCATAGTAAAATTGAAATGATCGTCTTTTGATTGATGCAGCTTCCTTTGGATCTTTAGGTAAAATTCCATAAACCGCATAATCAATAAATGGACTTCTCCAATCCTTTTGCTGAGAATTTGATTCGGTAACATAACTCTGTTCGATATACAAATTATTCTTGACACAGAATAGGTCTCGATCCAACAAAGTGATGGTATTTTGTCTTCTGATTGGAACTGCTAAATCTGTAGCTAAACTAGCAAGAGCGTCAGCTTCCAAATTTTGAGAACGCGGTACGAATTCAATGAAGAACCCTTTGAATGAAAGAGCCAGTTCGATTACCACTTGATGATAGGGAATGAGGTCAGGATTTCTAACTTCATATGTCCCTCTAACCTGATTGACAATCAGCTGAGAATCTCTATATGCTTCCAAGAACTTAATATCCAATTGTTTTGCTACTTGAAAACCAATTAGCATAGCGTTATATTCTGCCACATTATTGGAACATGGTTCATTGAGGGAATAAGCATGGTATATAACCATTTTATCAAGAGAAACCAAGACAATGCCTACTCCAGAGACAATATTGCCTTTAGGTCCAAATCGTGATGCTCCATCAAAGTATAGTTGCCAAATATCATCCCTTAAAGTCATGTTACAATCTACGACTTCATCTGGAATGTCGCCATATAGCTTAGAAGTTTCAGGTATAGGATGAGCCGCTAAGAAATCAGCTAACGCTTGACCCTTTACTGATTTTTGAGGTATGTAGATCATATCATAAGGAGTAAGCAACATTGTCCAAGTAGCTAACCCGGAGTTAAGAATACTCGGCTTTTTCATTAATACCCGAATAGGATTTATTCTAGATATGACATGGATAGTCTGTCCCGATACATAATGTCACGTCTTTTGAATGGCAAAAACCAAGGCTAGACATTCTTTTTCCACAGGAGTATACCTGTGTTCAGCCCCAACCATCATTCGACTAAGATAATAAATTGCATGTTCATGACCCTTATCACTTTTTTGTGCAAGAAAAGCACCAAAAGAATGATCTAATGCTCGAACATACAGCAAAAATGGTCTTCCCACTACTGGGGGTACTAAAACAGGTGAATTATAAGGTATTGCTTGATGTCATTGAATGCTTTTTGACATGCGTTATCCCAAACAAATGACACACCCTTCTTCAACAAACGAGAGAAAGGTTGACATCTCCCAGAAAGATTTGATATAAATCTCCTGATATAAGCAATGCGACCTTGAAAGCCACGAAGCTCTTTTAGATTACGCGGAGGACGAATTTCAAGAATTGCTTTAACTTTATCAGGATCAACATGGATACCTTGAGAAGTAATGACAAATCCTAAAAATTTGCCACTAGAAACCCCTAAGAAAGATTTAGTGGGGTTCATTTTTCGTTGATGTCGACGCATCAACTCGAACACTGTCTTTAAATCTTGAATGTGATCATCCTTAATCCGACTTTTGACAGCGATATCATCCACGTAACATTTAACTGTTTTTCTCATATGTTCTTGAAAGATATTGCTCATGGCCCGTTGATATGTAGCGCCGGCATTTTTCAGACCAAAAGGTATATCCGTGTAGCAATAAACTCCAAGGGGTGTACGGAAAGCAGTGTACTTTTCATCTCCTGGATGCATCTTAATTTGGTTGTATCCTGAAAATCCATCCATGAAGGACATACGTTCAAAACCACATGTATTGTATATCACCACATGTATTGTATATCATGACATTAATGATAGGAAGTGAAAATTCGTCTTTTGGACAAGCTGTATTGAGATCTAGAAAATCTATACAAACTCGAACTTTTTTATTCTTCTTCATAATAGGAACAATATTGGCAACCCAATCTGGGTGTTGTTCTTCACGGACAAAGCCACATATAATCAGCTTTTTGACTTCTGCTTCAATTGCATCCATCATATCTGGTCGAAAACGCCGCTACTGTTGTTTTCAGGTTTGGCATTAGGAAGAATATTGAGTTTATGGGTAGCTACTTTAGGATCTAGACCCGGCATATCCTCATAGCTCCATGCAAATATATCGATATATTCTTTTATCAGCTTTATAAACTCTTCTTTTTCATCTTCAGAAAGGTTTTTGTTGATAAATATTGGTTTTAACGTAGTTTCGTCTTCAACATCAATCTGGACGATTTTATCTTCTGTGGGTGGTTGTTGCTGTTCAAACCGAAGCTTCCACTGAGTATCCATTTGTTATGCCCAAGGGTCATTTTTAAATAGTTTAGACTCATCATCGGTTTGAACCATATTAACTAAAAAGATGTGTTCAGATTCAACATATTGGACTCCTTCAGAATCTGAGGATTGTGAAAAACTGGAAGAAAATTCTTCTTCCATATCTTCCTTAAATATGTGGGATGTATCGTATCCCAAACCATGACGGGTTCACTGATAAAACGGATCACCACATAATGGTAATCGTCTACCTTTACCCTGATTGAGACCTGACATGGTTTTTAAATCATATCCCATATTTTGAATAATCTTAAGAGATTGTTGACTATATCTGTCAATTCTGATTTTTCCTTTATCCTTCTCTTCGAGATTATCTGTCTGGATAACAGGAATATTTCTAGCTAAACCAAACACAATTTGACGCTTATTGTTTTAGTAGACGGGATCACAAAATAAGATTCTTCGTGGTGTCTATAAACCACACAAGCTTGTGATGATGAGACAACAGGTAGAAAATAAGGAGTAGATGTTAGAAACATCTGAGCGTAGGGCCCAACATCGACATGAGAAGGAAAAGAATTCTCTTTATGGTTAATATATAAGGTTTTTTTCGTATTTATGTCAGTTTTATGTTGATGACTTTGATCATCAAAAGTCATTCTTTCAATATATTTGACAGCCATATACTCCAAAAGAAAATCTTCATTAAAATGGGAAAATACAGATTGATCAATATTTACATCATTGACAGACTGATTACCACACCTTGGATTAATCATTAACGGACCATTATCCGTCTTAGGCGTAGACTTGCCCAGGTTGATAACTAGTGGCTCTGAATCAGTTGGACAAGAAATACGTTCTTTAACCTTGATCATGAGAGGCTGATCACTAGTGTTGGCTTGAACTCGACTTTTGACTAGAATTCTCACAGATTCATCAGATGTAGCCTGAGTTTTTCCTTTGACTTTAATCACCAAAGGTTCATCATTGACAGGTTGGGGTCGAATCCTACCTTTAACCTTAATTTTCAAAGGTTGATCTTCTGAAGGCGATTGGTCTTCTGAGAGTGATTGGCTTCTGAAGGCGATCGATCTTCAACCATATCGGATATTTCCTTCACATGCTCCTGTGTATAAAGTATTGAATCAGAGAAATAGGCTTCAACACCTTTAAAAGGATTGAGATCTGCAAATTCAGTCTTTACAGTCCCCTGAGAATCCACATATTTGAAGCATTGGTGGAGAGTTGAAGGTACAATGTTATGCTCATGTATCCATGGTCTTCCGAGGAGAATATTATAAGATACATCTGAATTGATAATGTAGAAGGTTGTCATGGTTCGAAGATCACCTATTTGAATCTTCGGACGAATTTTCCCCAATGGTTTACTCTTCCCAGAATTAAAACCGACAATTGTCGTACTAGTGTAGGTCAACTCACTAGTAGGAATCCTCAATGATCGTAGCATACTCTGAAGAATAATGCTAATAGAGGACCCAGGATCGATGTAAATCCTGTCAATTTCGGAAGAGTCAATATATCCTGTATAACACAAAGGTCTGTCATGTCGATTATGCTTCAATAGCATATCCTCTTGTGTGAAAGTAATGTTAGGAATTGATTCCATCATACTGTGGTATTGGGGACACGACACTGGTGTATTGTCAGGACTTTTGAGCTGAGCTAAGCATGAATCTGCTTGTAGCAAAGCTTCACCCAAAGCTTCTCGACTTTCTTTAGAGAGACGAAGTAACTCAAAGATGGAAAGTCTAGCCGGAGTATTAGCTAATTGGGCTAGAATTTCAAACTTATAGGGTTTCATCAACCCTTGATTTGAACCATATCAGATATTTTCTTCACATGCTCCTGTGTATAAAGTATTGAATCAGAGAAATAGGCTTCAACACCTTTAAAAGGATTGAGATCTGCAAATTCAGTCTTTACAGTCCCCTAAGAATCCACATATTTGAAGCATTGTTGGAGAGTTGAAGGTACAATGTTATGCTCATGTATCCATGGTCTTCCGAGGAGAATATTATAAGATATATCTGAATTGATAACGTAGAAGGTTGTCATGGTTCGAAGATCACCTATTTGAATCTTCAGACGAATTTTCCCCAATGGTTTACTCTTCCCAGAATTGAAACCGACAATTGTCGTACTAGTGTAGGTCAACTCACTAGTAGGAATCCTCAATGATCGTAGCATACTCTAAAGAATAATGCTAATAGAGGACCCAGGATCGATGTAAATCCTGTCAATTTCGGAAGAGTCAATATATCCTGTATAACACAAAGGTCTGTCATGTCGATTATGCTTCGATAGCATATCCTCTTGTGTGAAAGTAATGTTAGGAATTGATTCCATCATACTGTGGTATTGGGGACACGACACTGGTGTATTGTCAGGACTTTTGAGCTGAGCTAAGCATGAATCTGCTTGTAGCAAAGCTTCACCCAAAGCTTCTCGACTTTCTTTCGAGAGACGAAGTAACTCAAAGATGGAAAGTCTAGCCGGAGTATTAGCTAATTGGGCTAGAATTTCAAACTTATAGGATTTCATCAACCCTTAATTTGAACCAGATTTTAGCGGGACGTCGAAACGTACAACCTTCTGTTTTCCCTTTTCAACCACTGATGGTTTAGAAGGTCTTGCTTCAGCAGGAATAGAAGATGACTGAGTCGGCAGTGTGTCAGCGGCATCATCCACTTCTTTGGAAGTTCCCTCGTAATCTTTGTAGTAGTCTTTTCCAGATCTTGTACCAGCAAAAGTCTCTTCTTCAGACTCAGGGGAATGAAGTACCATATTACAGGATTTAGGCTTTTTTTTCTTAGTCTTCGTCTTATGAGGGACCTCAAATCCCAATCCGACGGAGGATTTCTGACCTTCAATTTGTAAAGGAACTCGCATACCTTTACCATTGTTCAAGCCTTCCGCTTTTGAAAGTCATAGCCTATCTTTTTCATGAGGTGGACTGATTGTTGACTGTACATGCGAATGGGTTGTCACGACCCGTACCCTGAAGAGGGGCACGAGCACGTGGTTACGTCCAGCCTACGCCGTAGTATCGGCGATAGAACGCTGTATATAGGGTCTATAAATACTACGAATAAAATAGATAAAGGTACCTATATAGTATATACTCTGTGAATGGAGGTGACATAGCAATACAGTCTCAATCACAAATACAAAACTAAGGTAGATAGCATGGAAAGGAAATATGATAGATAAAAGCGGGAAATGAGTCCAAGATCCACACAAGTCCAGAGCTAAACACAATATCACAGAGTATAGAATATAATATAGTGCTACAGTCTGAAAAGTACTAGCTGGCTGCAGGCCAGGCAAACCTAACTAAGCTACACTACTCAGGGTAAGCAAAGTCTAGTGGCTCTACTATCAAGCCATGGTCCAAGTATACTCCATCTAACCCGTCCCCATAATAGGTTGGGCAATCAGCCTCTGAATCATCTGTAAAATATCAACGGTATCCTGTCAGAAAAATGAGCAAGTACAAACACCAATAGCAGTTCCATATGAATTAACAAATTCTATAAGAGACAGTGTAATGAAATACAAGACAAAATCAACAGGAAATATATATCGAGATGTGAGTACTGAATAGGACGACAATATATATATAGGACGACTTAGGAACTATTCGGAAGCCGAGTTACAACCCTTAAACCAAACAAGGACCGGGGTTGTAACTCTTCTCCCGAACAGAACTTAGCCTCCTAGGATAAATAAATATAAAAATGTGACTTGAATTATTAGAGCACTATGTGATCGGCTAGGGAATCATGGTAAGGTTATCCACTTGGCCCGACAATCACATAAAAATCTGAAAGGGTCATGCCGACCAATCTGGATAACAAGGACATGGAGGTATCTGCTACACCCTACGTGAGGTGAGAGTGGCACAAGCAAAATAGTGACATGGGGCTTTGATCACATAACCCCTAATAATTCCCCCATCCCCGAATAGTATCATGGATCCGGACATGGCACATCATGACACAGGATTCAAAAGCAGGGGGCCAGCCCACTCCCAAATCGATGTCTATATAAGTACATGAAACATGAAATATCACACACCAATATACCAAGGAAATTCGGGAATAACATCTCATGACAGGGTCCAACATATACTAGTCCGTGAACTATCAGTGAATGTACTCGCCTGTGGTCCTGAGCTGATAAGGTGAACAGACGCTCAGAGTAATCACAGACCTAAAATAAGATACTATAAGTCAAACAGGATTTTATACTAAAAAAGGAAAGCTAATATAAGTCATGAATGCAAGTCTAAGTCAAAACTAGGTCAATCTAGGTCAAACTGAGTCATACTAGGTCATACTGGTTCATACTGGTTCATACCAAGTCACTGGGAGTCAATCCAAGTCAAACTAGGTCAAACGGGATCAAAGGTTGACTTACAGTTGACTTTTGGTCAACTAGTCAACCCTGGTTAACTCTGGTCAACTCTGGGTCAACCCTAGGTCAAACTAGTCTAATGTTGACCAACTATTGACTTTCAGTCAACTGGTCAACTCTGGTTTGGTTTCGGTCAAATCTAGTCACTTATAGGCTAAGTTTGACTCTCGGTTGACTTTTGTTAACTTTTGGTCAAAATGGTCAACCGAAGTCAAAACTAGTCTAGGAGCACTATATTTGATCATTACCAACCAAGAGAACCAAATTCTAACCATATCTTTAACTCTAAACTCAAATACCTACATTACCCTTACCAAGGTAATCCCGATACCTTGCCCAATACAAAGAAAACCCTGCTAATTTTCAGGATACTAGCCTAGGCTCCCTAGGGTAGTTAGATACCATCCTATCTAAGGGTTACCTACCAAGAATTATAGGTGTCCTAGATATCTAACTTATCTTAGAACATATGTTGGTTTACCCTTATTACCTTACCATGATATCATATACCATTCTCACATCTACCCTAAACACTCACACATACAACTCACTTACTCACTCACTCACATATAACACCCATGATACCACACTTATAGGCTCACTCCTAGGCTCTTCTACAGACTCACACACATATGGATTTGGTTCACTCCTATAGGCTTACACACATACACACAGGGCTGGAATAGTAGACAGGTTTATAGTGGTCTAGTGACTGGTTTTGGACCTGTGTAAGGGTGGTTAGGAGGGGCTGTTAAGGCCTGGATTTAGGGACAGCCTATAGGCTAATTTAGGACAGGAATGTGGGCTGATAAATAGGCTGGTAAAGGACTGTTTAGGACAGCACATAGCTGGGTTTAGGGGCTGTCATATGGGTGTGTACCCAGGCTGCCATGGGGACTGAATTGGGCTGTGCCAAAGGGTGGTTTGGAGGCTGCATACATGGCTGATTTGGTGGACTATTTGGGGCTAAAATGGAGGAGGTTTTAGGGACTGAAATGGGACATCAAATAGCTGTCAATGGGGCTAAACCCCCTACCAACTGATGCCTAACAGCAGCATATATAGCTCCCTATTGGCAGCTGCCAAACAGCAGGACAGTCCCCTGTTTGGGGGGAACTGATTTCTGGACATGAAGTTGGACAGTTGAAGGGCTGTGCACTGGACTGATATTGGATGGTTTTGGTGGTGGTGTTAAGGCTGAATGTTGGGGCTGTTAATGGTCAATGGGACAACAATCAAGGGGGTGTACATGGGCTGTCATTTGGGACAGCCATGACAGGTTATGAGGGCTATAAAAGGGCTGCCATAGATGGGTGTTTAGGACTGCAATGTGCTACTGTCCAGCTGGGTTCCCCTCCTTAATTCCCCTCTTCACTCCTCAATCTCTCTATTCTTCTCACAAACATTCCCTCAAACACCCTCAATACAAACACATACACTACCAATACCAACTCCATCATCACTCTAAATTCCTAATCCCATTCTCTCATTCTCCCTCTAATCCCTCACTCCCAATCTCTCAAACACCTTTCATGCACCAACACACACAATACCAAACTCTCAATCCCATGCCCCTACCCTTGGCCGAAATCTACACCATACCCACAACATAGAGAAATACACACATTACACACCATAATATATATACATATATATATAAGCCAAAATATATATACATATATATATATATATATATATATATATATATATATATATATATATATAGAGAGAGAGAGAGAGAGAGAGAGAATAACATATATATAACCCACATATATATACAATTTATAGGTAAATAAATATGATACAATATGATACTTAGGAAACACATCTCTAAACACCTAAAAATCTGGAATTAAATATTAAAACATCATTAAATCAATATCTAATAAATCTACATGTGTCCAAATAGGGGTTTTCCCACTAGGACACGATCCCACAACACAAGGACACTCCTATGACCTCCAAATGGACACGAAATGGACACAAATGGAGATACAACCATGGGGGTCATTCCTACGGGTTCAAAATAATCCTATATGCATGTTGGGGTGGATTCGAGGAGAGATTATACCTTCCGGGAGAGATTCAAAGAAAAAAGCCTTCCGACCCGACACCGACACGTAGAGATTCCAAAAGGACACGAACGAGCTCCCAATCCTTCCAAACTTGGCTTGCTCCTTCCTTTCATGGAGTAGAGAAGAAATAAAGAAGATTTGGTGGAAGGAGGGGTTGATTTGGTAAAGAAATCAATGGGGTTCCTTTTCTAAATTAATTTGGGGAAGAACAAGAGAGAGAATGGAAGAGGGGATAATAATGAATGATGGAGCCTATCCACTCTATGGTGGCTGGCCATAATGGGCTATTTTTCTCCATTATAAAAAGTCTAAAATGCCCTCCCCTAGTCCTATTGTTTAATATTAGGAAAGGGCTAAATGGTTGAGGCTAAATTAGTCATTCTAACTCTCTAATCTAACCAAACCCTATCCATAATTAATTAGTCTAACCACTAACTAAAATAATTAGCATGTGGGCCATGGCTAACTAGTGTGTGGGTCCCACTAGAGTCAACACTACCCCGGATCCCCGATACAAGTCGGATTGAGCTGAAATTCGAACCCGACCCAAATAACCCCAAAACAATATCATAAATAATAAAATAAATTTCAAAAATATTCTAAAATGAAAATGACAAAAATACCCCTATTCCAGAAAACTGGAGATGACAAATCTATCAACCTTAAAAAAAATTCGTCCTCGAAACTAAAACCAAACAATAGTAAAATATCAAAATCACAAGTCATGGCTTAAAATTTAAAATAATTAAAATCTCAAAAATCAAAGCATGAATTAAACGACTAAAATTATAAAATTTAAAATTACTCTCAAATAGAAACTGGATGCTATAAGTCTATCCACCTTAAAAGAATCATCCTCAAAAATTAAAACAAAGTAAACACAGAAAAATTATGCAAATCGATAATCGTATGCGTCTGTCCAAAATTATGATACTCAGAATCTCCGTCATGCCAGTGAGCAAGGCTACGATAATCACAGAGTCCTCAACTACGGTACATACCTCTAAAATTATGGTATTTAAAATTTTTGTATTGCCGCATGCTTGGCAGCAAAAACCTTAAATTTCTACACCCGAAAAATACGACCATAATTCCACTATATGTCCTCACTATGCCTGCTAGCATGACCCTAGAGTATTCTAAAATCTCATAATCGAGGCAACCTAGCCCATACGACTTATCTCAAAAGGAAATCACATCACAAGAACAATTTTTATCCAACGATCAAAGAAGAGATAGAATCGAATTTTAAGACAGTTT
Source organism: Iris pallida (assembly GCA_029216955.1). Classification (NCBI taxonomy): domain Eukaryota; kingdom Viridiplantae; phylum Streptophyta; class Magnoliopsida; order Asparagales; family Iridaceae; genus Iris; species Iris pallida. The sequence goes on along the minus strand of JANAVB010008797.1, from coordinate 2,101,536 downwards.
ATAAGAAGGCAAATGTGAAAAGGAGATTCAAAATATTGGAACCTGCTATCTGCTCTGCTACTGCCTGAGTGGTCTCAACTGTTATGGCGAAAGCACGCCCCTGCTGGCCTCCTCTAGCCTACTGCACTCTGTCCTGCTCTCTTCGGATTCCACTAGCGTGGCAATCCCTCAGCTGGTGGTCAGGCGCCCCACAGTATAGGTAGACGCCTAACCTCTTCCTACAAGCCTCTCGAGTGTGTCCCTGCTTCCCGTAGAAAGTGTACTGAGTAGCCTGCCTCTGGCCCTGTCCCTGGTGCTGCTGGGCACGCGTCGGTGCCTGCTGAAACTGCAACTGAGGCTGCTGCTACTGAATCTGCCTCTGCTGGAAATGAGGGCGCTTCACCGGCCCCGCACTCAAGCTAGCTCCGAGAACGTCACTGTCCCTCTTCGGCTTGAGGTCGAAGTCCTCCTCTGCAATCTGTACCTCTATCAGGATCTGCTCGAAGGTCACGTCACGTCTTCCAGAGGTACGAGTGCGCACTGCATGTATAAGATCCCTCCGAAACTTTCGGGCCTTGTACCCCTCATCCTGGATCAGACTGGGTACAAACCTGCTCAGGCGGAAGAACTCCGCTGCATACTCGTCTACCGACGAGTTCCCCTGCACCAAGCTGGCAAACTATCCCTCCAAAGCTGTCAAGGCTACATCCGGGTAGAACTTCTCCTTAAAGAGCTTCCTGAAGTCCTCCCAAGATAAACCTCTTACTGACGCACTCGGATCCGTGCGGTACCAAGTCAGCGCTATGTCGAAAAACTGGCTCGCTGCAGAAGTCACCCACAGTCCTCTCAGAACCTCTGCCAATTCTAGACTCCGCTGGACATCCTCTAACCAGTCGTCTGCGTATAGGATATCCTTGATACCCTTGAACTCCTATGGGTTCATCTTCCTGAAGTCGAGGTGTGTACCGGGCCTCCCCTAACCCTGCTGCTGTACTGGTGCTCCCTGAACTGTAGCCTGTGCACCCCTCTCCACTGCTGCCATCGCCAGCTGATGGGAGTTCTCCATGGTCCGCCGTAATAACTCTACCTGTGAGCTCTGAGTCTGCAACATCTGCTGCAGAAGGGCCATCATCCCCTGGGTATCTGTCGGTAGCTGAGGCGGCGGTGGAAGAATATCATGGATGACCATGGACGGTCTCGCTGCTGGAGGTGGAAGACCTCCTGAAATCGTCGCTGCTGCTTCCGCCTGAAGGGCAGGGTCTGAGGTGGCAGCTCCCTGAACTGCAGCTCCCTCAGCTGAAGGTAGAAGACCTCCAGGAACTGCCGCTGCTACTCTTGCCTGAAGGGCAGGAACTGAGGCTACTGCTCTCTCGACTGCTACTCCCGTAGCCGGAGGTGGAGGACCTCCCGGATCTGACCTCTCTGGAACTGTACTAGGCCCTGCCTGAGAATGAGTCACCGTCATCCTGAAGACGAATTGAACCCAAGAGATCAATAAGGCACATGATAGGATATTATCAAAGGAGGACAATTGAATTCAATGCAAGAAAAGTTGTCATGGTAATCAAAAAATCAGAGTTTTTCCTAAATTGTGATTGAGTAACTCCTATCATACCCTAGATCCTACGTCCTAGTCGCAGGCTCGTAATTAGCACTCTAAGTCAAGCAGCATTACGAGATCGCACTAATTATGACTCTGACCTGCATGGGCTACCATAAAAATATGTCACGACCCGCACCCTGAAGAGGGGTACGAGCACGTGGTTACGTCCAGCCTACGCCGCAGTATCGGCGGTAGAACGCTGTATATAGGGTCTGTAAATACTATGACTAAAACAGATAAAGGTACCTGTACAGTATATGCTCTCCGAATGGAGGTGACATAGCAATACAGTCTCAATCACAAATACAAAACTAAGGTAGATAACATGAAAAGGAAATATGATAGATAAAAGCGGGAAATGAGTCCAAGATCCATACAAGTCCAGAGCTAAGCACAACATCACAGAGTATAGAATATAATATAGTACTACAGTCCGATAAGTACTAGCTGGCTCGCAGGCCAGGCAAACCTAACTAAGCTACACTACTCATAGGGTGAGCAAAGTCTAGTGGCTCTACTATCAAGCCACGGTCCAAGTCTACTCCATCTAACCCGTCCCCATAATAGGTCGGGCAATCTGCCTCTGAATCATCTGTAAAATATCAACGGTATCCTGTCAGAAAAATGAGCAAGTATAAACACCAATAGCAGTTCCATATGAATTGACAAATTCTATTAGAGATAGTGTAATAAAATACAAGACAAAATCAACAGGAAATATATATCGAGATGCGAGTACTAAATAGGACGACAATATATATATAGGACGACTTAGGAACTATTCGGAAGCCGAGTTACAACCCTTAAACCAAACAAGGACCGGGGTTGTAACTCTTCTTCCGAACAGAACTTAGCCTCCTAGGATAAATAAATATAAAAATGTGACTTGAATTATTAGAGCGCTATGTGATCGGCTAGGGAATCATGGTAGGGTTATCCACTTGGCCCGACAATCACATAAAAATCTGAAAGGGTCATGCCGGCAAACCTGGATAACAAGGACATGGAGGTATCTGCTACACCCTACGTGAGGTGAGAGTGGCACAAGCAAAATAGTGACATGGAGCTTTGATCACATAACCCCTAATAATTCCCCCATCCCTGAATAGTATCATGGATCTGGACATGGCACGTCATGACACGGGATTCAAAAGCAGGGGGCCAGCCCACTCCCAAATCGATGTCTATATAAGTACATGAAACATGAAATATTACACACCAATATACCAAGGAAATCCGGGAATAACATCTCATGACAGGGTCCGACGTATACTAGTCCGTGAACTATCGTGTCGAGAATCAAGTAAGACACTACAACTGAATCGGATATAGTAGATATCAAGACAATAAAAACTATCAGTGAATGTACTCGTCTATGGTCCTAAGCTGATAAGGTGAACAGACGCTCAGAGTATTCACAGACCTAAAATAAGATACTATGAGTCGAACAGGATTTTATACTGAAAAAGGAAAGCTAATATAAGTCATAAATGCAAGTCTAAGTCAAAACTAGGTCAATCTAGGTCAAACTGAGTCATACTAGGTCATACTGGTTCATACTGGGTCATACCAAGTCACTGGGAGTCAATCCAAGTCAAACTAGGTCAAACGGGATCAAAGGTTGACTTACAGTTGACTTTTGGTCAACTGGTCAACCTTGGTCAACTCTGGTCAACTCTGGGTCAACCCTAGGTTAAACTAGTCTAATGTTGACCAACTGTTAACTTTCAATCAACTGATCAATTCTGGTTTGGTTTCGGTCAAATCTAGTCACTTATAGGCTAAGTTTAACTCTCGGTTGACTTTTGTTGACTTTTGGTCAAAATGGTCAACCGAAGTCAAAACTAGTCTAGGAGCACTATATTTGATCATTACCAACCAAGAGAACCAAGTTCTAACCATATCTTTAACTCTAAACTCAAATACCTATATTACCCTTACCAAGGTAATCCAGATACCTTGCCCTATACAAAGGAAACCCTGCTAATTTTCAGGATACTAGCCTAGGCTCCCTAGGGTAGTTAGATACCATCCTATCTAAGGGTTACCTACCAAGAATTATAGGTGTCCTAGATATCTAACTTATCTTAGAACATATGTTGGTTTACCCTTATTACCTTACCATGATATCATATACCATTCTCACATCTACCCTAAACACTCACACACACAAATCACTCACTCACTCACTCACTTACATATAACACCCATGATACCACACTTATAGGCTCACTCCTAGGCTCTTCTACAAACTCACACACATATGGATTTGGTTCACTCCTATAGGCTTACACACATACACACAGGGCTGGAATAGTGGACAGGTTTATAGTGGTCAAGGGACTGGTTTTGGAACTGTGTAAGGGTGGTTAGGAGGGGCTATTAAGGCCTGGATTTAGGGACAGCCTATAGACTAATTTAGGACAGGAATGAGGGCTGATAAATGGGCTGGTAAGAGACTGTTTAGGACAGCACATAGCTGGGTTTAGGGGCTGTCACATGGGTGTGTACCCAGGCTGCCATGGGGACTGAATTGGGCTGTGCCAAAGGGTGGTTTGGAGGCTGCATACATGGCTGATTTGGTGGACTATTTGGGGCTGAAATGGAGGAGGTTTTATGGACTGAAATGGGACATCAAATAGCTGTCAATGGGGCTAAACCCCCTACCAACTGATGCCTAACAGCAACATAAATAGCTGCCTATTGGCAGCTACCAAACAGCAGGACAGTCCCCTGTTTGGGGGGAACTAATTTCTGGACATGAAGTTGGACAGTTGAAGGGCTGTGCACTGGACTGATATTGGATGGTTTTGGTGGTGGTGTTAAGGCTGAATGTTGGGACTGTTAATGGTCAATAGGACAGCAATCAAGGGGGTGTACATGGGCTGTCATTTGGAACAGCCATGACAGGTTATGAGGGCTATAAAAGGGCTGTCATAGATGGGTGTTTAGGACTGCAATGTGCTGCTGTCCAGCTGGGTTCCCCCCCCCCCCTTAATTCCACTCTTCACTCCTCAATCTCTCTATTCTCCTCACAAACATTCCCTCAAACACCCTCTATACAAACACATACACTACCAACACCAACTCCATCATCACTCTAAATTCCTAATCCCATTCTCTCATTCTCCCTCTAATCCCTCACTCCCAATCTCTCAAACACCTTCCATGCACCAACACACACAATACCAAACTCTCAATCCCATGCCCCTACCCTTGGCCGAAATCTACAGCATACCCACAACATAGAGAAATACACACATTACACACCATAATATATATACATATATATATAAGCCAAAATATGTATACATATATATATATATATATATTTTTATGTATATATATATATATATATATATATATATATATATATATATATATATATATATATATATATATATATAAAATATATATATATATATATATATATATATATATATATATATATATATATATATATTTATTTATTTATTTATTTATTTATTTATTTATTTATTTATTTATTTATTTATTTATTTATTTATATATATATATATATATATATATATATATATATATATATATATATATATATATATATATATATATATATATATATATATTAATAAATACATATATACATATATATATAAATACATATATATTTATTAATATATATTTATATATATATATATATATATATATATATATATATATATATATATATATATATATATATATATATATATATATGTATACATATTTTGGCTTATATATATATGTATATATATTATGGTGTGTAATGTGTGTATTTCTCTATGTTGTGGGTATGGTGTAGATTTCGGCCAAGGGTAGGGGCATGGGATTGAGAGTTTGGTATTGTGTGTGTTGGTGCATGGAAGGTGTTTGAGAGATTGGGAGTGAGGGATTAGAGGGAGAATGAGAGAATGGGATTAGGAATTTAGAGTGATGATGGAGTTGGTGTTGGTAGTGTATGTGTTTGTATAGAGGGTGTATATATATATATGTATACATATTTTGGCTTATATATATATGTATATATATTATGGTGTGTAATGTGTGTATTTCTCTATGTTGTGGGTATGGTGTAGATTTCGGCCAAGGGTAGGGGCATGGGATTGAGAGTTTGGTATTGTGTGTGTTGGTGCATGGAAGGTGTTTGAGAGATTGGGAGTGAGGGATTAGAGGGAGAATGAGAGAATGGGATTAGGAATTTAGAGTGATGATGGAGTTGGTGTTGGTAGTGTATGTGTTTGTATAGAGGGTGTTTGAGGGAATGTTATATATATATATATATATATATATATATATATATATATATATATATATATATATATATATAATAACATATATATAACCCATATATATATATACAGTTTATAGGTAAATAAATATGATACAATACGATACTTAGGAAACACATCTCTAAACACCTAGAAATCTGGAATTAAATATTAAAACATCATTAAATCAATATTTAATAAATCTACATGTGTCCAAATAGGGGTTTTCCCACTAGGACACGATCCCACAACACAAGGACACTCGTATGACCTCCAAATGGACACGAAATGGACACAAATGGAGATACAACCATGGGGGCCATTCCTACGGGTTCAAAATAATCCTATATGCATGTTGGGGTGGATTAGAGGAGAGATTATACCTTCCGGGAGAGAGATTCAAAGGAAAAAGCCTTCCGACCCGACACCGACACGTAGAGATTCCAAAAGGACACGAACGAGCTCCGAATCCTTCCAAACTTGGCTAGCTCCTTTCTTTCATGGAGTAGAGAAGAAATGAAGAAGATTTGGTGGAAGGAGGGGTTGATTTGGTGGAGAAATCAATGGGGTTCCTTTTCTAAATTAATTTGGGGAAGAACAAGAGAGAGAATAGAAGAGGGGATAATGATGAATGATGGAGCCTATCCACTCTATGGTGGCTGGACATAATGGGCTATTTTTTTCCCATTATAAAAAGTCTAAAATGCCCTCCCCTACTCCTATTGTTTAATATTAGGAAAGGGCTAAATGGTTGAGGCTAAATTAGTCATTCTAACTCTCTAATCTAACCAAACCCTATCCATAATTAATTAGTCTAACCACTAACTAAAATAATTAGCATGTGGGCCATGGCTAACTAGTGTGTGGGTCCCACTAGAGTCAACACTACCCTGGGTCCCCGATACAAGTCGGATTGAGCTGAAATTCGAACCCGACCCAAATAACCCCAAAATAATATCATAAATAATAAAATAAATTTCAAAAATATTCTAAAATGAAAAATAACAAAAATACCCCTATTCCAGAAAACTGGGGGTGACATGGGTAGCGGACTTTCAATAGACGGTTCAACAGATAAAGAAGGAACGGAGACCCTAGTAGTCACAAGGGTGGGAATTTTCGGTGCAGGAGGTAAAATCCCAACTGGAGCTTTCTCGTAGGCAGCAAAAACTTGTTGTGCTCTATTTAAAAGGATACTGTTCATGGCTAACCATTGCTGATGAGTAAGCTTTAGTTTGGTAGGAGGAGCCAAACTCGAAGGGCATATGTTCAGACCCCTTAGCCTATCTTCCAAAGGGATGTCATTCCACAGATGATCAGAATCATCATGATCTGGGGTAACAACATGAGAAATCATATTGCAGGTTTTGACTTTTTGACCTTTCTTGGATTTTGAAATTTTACTTTCATGTTCCATTTCAGATACTAAGTCAGGGTTGTACCTACATGATTTCACCATTTTTCAAGGTAAGAGGCAATAATCCTTTACCTTGATCTCTAGCTGGGGGAAGATTCACAATATTCATTATTGCCTTCGGAATCGGAACAATCCCATCAGGAACTTGCTGTGGAGGAAAACCTCCAAATTAAAGAGAAATCATGTTAGTTGTGACTGTATGCATATCATTAGTTAAAGCGATAGCTTTAGCATTTATCAACTCTTGAACCTTCTTCTTCAAGACATAGGAAGCTTTAGTAGGATGATTTATGTATCTATGATTAATATTTGGGATTATCAGTCAAATCCACTTCATTAGGTCATTTTGGATCTGGAATCTGGAGTTTACCACTCTTCACAAGACATTGGAATATTCCAGGAATATCACTATCGTCGAAAGAGTATTCTTCTTTTGGCTTAGAAGATTCCGGATTATTTGGCGTAGTTTTAGATTTTGAAAAGTTCACCACTAGGGTTTCCTTTCCTTTTCTATTACGATTGCCAGAATTGTTATCTGAAGAGGCTTTCTTTTCTTTATCTTCTGATGCGAAGATCATCCCATGTTCATGAGCCAATCTACCATTGGTCTCAGCTGAAACTGTTGCTATAATAAATGAGGCCCAATCTGTGAATTGAGAGCCTGTAAAAATAGCGATGGTTGATCGCAGATTCATTTTACATGTATCAATTAATGCTGAATCTGGCATACCATGAGGCATTTTTAAAGTAGCCTGTTGGAAACGTTTAATAAACGTCCGAGTATCCTCTTTCTCTTTTTGTTTAATCTCTATTAAGGAAGACATATTCATGTCCATCCCTCCTTCATAGAAACGAGAGAGAAACATTGCTTTGAATTCGTCAAAAGACGATATACAATTATCGGGTAAACTGCGATACCAATCGTATGTTGTACCCGTCAAATACCCAATGAAGACTCGGATGAAAAGAGCATCATTCTTCTGTAGATGCACAGTCATAATATCAAAATAATTGATATATTAACTTGGAGAAGCCTTTCCATCAAATAATACCATAGATTGTGGTTTGAATTTAGGAGGAAATGGCACATCATTCCAATGGGGAGGATAAGGTTGCTTGATCCCCAACTTCTGGAGCTGATCTTTGTGCTTAAGAACTTCAAATTGTGCTTTTAACTCCCGAACTGCTTGAATAGCTTCATTAGTTTGAGGAAGTATATTTGATTGAATAGTGGTTGGATGTACCGTAACTCCTACCGGAGGTGATACATCTTCTGGAATGAGAGGGTCAGGAGATGCAGAGTTTTGATTGATAATAGGCTCTTGACTCAGATTAATCAAAGGTATGTCAACCCCTTGACTATCTTGAGTTTGTGCAGCTACCTATACCGGTTTTATCACTTTCGGTTGGACTGTTTGCTGAGTCGTTATTATCTGATGCGTATTTTGCATCATGGCAAGCATATCTTTCAGCGATTGTTCCACCGCATAAAGACGTTGTTCTGTATGAGAAGTAGACGTCTCATATTCTTCTCCGATAACATAGGATTCAACTTCTCTTGAACTTACAGAGGGATTGGTGTAAAGATATGAATCAACGCTATCAGTTTTTGACTCCAAATACTGGATACCCCCAGCCTCTGAATCTGAAGAATGCATAGTTAAAGACCATTGACTTCTTGACCGAGTATGTTGATATACTCCTTCAAAAGTGTCAAGGATTCGGTTGAACCGTTGTTGACTTGGAGTCCGGGACGAATTATGTCTTGGACGTCGTCCTCTATTGATATGAGATTCCATATTGACTGATGCATAGGACAACTCATGTTCTTGGTCATCAATTTGTTGCTAAGGTACGTTGTAGCTTAATCGGTCGAAAACTGGCCGTTTAGTAGCAGAACAGCAACATTTGATCACAATTTGGTGACATTCACAATGATAGTTTTCTTGAGGGAGTGTCACAAGAGATTTTCTGTTTTTACGTTTTTGCACAAGTAACTCGCGTAAATCAGAAGAATTGGAAGGTAATATTTTTTTTATATTTGGGACAGAAATATTTAGTCTCTTGTGTAAACAGAAGGTTACTAGCTTCATTGGCAGAACAAAATTGTGCATTTTTATGCGCCTGAAGTTGTGTGCGTAAATCCTGAGTTGATTTTTGTGCACTGAGAACACCATCAGCATTGCGCATAATCCTAAGATTAGGCACTTTGCGTAAAGCAGCACTAGAGGATTGTTGGCAAAAAACAGAAGTTTTGTCAAAATTTCTATTTTCTTTGGATAAACCAAAGGAATTGTCCGCCATAGTAGTAACAGAGGACTTGTTTTTACGTTGTACGCGTGTAGGCAAGTTCAATTTAGATGCAAAAGCACCATTATAAACTTTATCTACCATGTTACCGACATGAGATTTGCCTTTACGCGTATGGCGCAAAACAGGAACATTTGCCACGTCACAGACGGGAGATTTGCCTTTACGCGTAAAGCGCAAGACATGATTGTCTACCACGTCACAGATGGGAGACTAAATTTTACGCACAGGGCGCAACACTGAAGTAGAAACTACCTTGTCACAGACGGGAGCCCAACAACAGGAGTGGGAAGAATTCCCTTGCCTTCAGAGACAATAAAGAGATCAGAGGGTGCTTTGGACTTACGAATCCAAACTTTGTGCACCTTTCGTAATTTTTGCACATTGGAGCAGCGAGCACTACCCCTAGTTCTGAGCATTTCTTCATAAGCAGTCTGGTCGAATTGAACGACCAGAGTCTTCTTCGTCGATCCAATCGACACATCATTATATTGAGCAATTGCCTTCTCGTCAGAGGAGAAAGTCGTCCCCAGCAGAGTTGCCATTTTGTTTCACTTAACAAAATGCCCTTAAGGCTTTTGAAAGAAAATGAGAGAAAAGTGTACAAAAGTACAAGTAGATTCTGGAGAGTATTGCTATGGAAGTCTGATCTGAGAGCGATCACTTTGTTCCTTGGTCCACACGATGATGATGAAGAAAACTGCTTGGAAATGAACAACTGGAAGAACTAAGTCACCAGAAAGGTATCGACACAATTGGCACTGATGGCACGGTTGAATGCGTTTCTGCTTTGATTCACTCTGTTCTTAAAGAAAAGTTGAAAAGAAATACTCTGGAAAATTACTTTGCTCTAAAAGTATCTGGTCTCCAAAATCTTGTACCTCTTTCCTAAAAAAGAAGTCTTTATATAGACTTGTCTTCTGTGCGTAAAAAGCATCAATATTGGATCTCTACGCAGGCTATTAGGATAACTGTCACCCACGTACAGAAATTAGCCTCTACGTATGTTGACACATGTCCCATAATCCAATAAAATAAGGAGAGCACGTACACACGTTCTTCGAGAAGTGTGACATGAAGGCCACGTCAGAAAACCACGTTCCCACATAATCAGGACAAATAGTGCATAAAAGATGTTGTTTAAACATGTCCGAGCGTAAAATAGCTCAGAGTAAGCTTCCTGCGTAAAGTGGCTAAAAATAGCCTTGAGCGTAAAGGCTCAAATAAACTCTACGCGCGCAAAAAGAGTAGCTGAGATAGTCTTGAGCGTAAAAGCTCAAATAACTCTCATGCGTAAAGAGAAAGTTGTTCCTCAAGCGTAAAGCAGCTCATTGGCACGCTAAACAACAAACTTTTCGGCTTCAGTGCAATCATTTGTCAGAAAATTAATCTGTCAGAACAGTATCTTTCTGCATTTAATGCAGCATGGACAGCTCATTCCTCGCGTAAAGTCTGAATTTAAGACTTGCGTAGAGTTTTGAGTTTGACCCAGTTTGACCTTTGCGTAAAGTATAATCTGGAACTGTCTTTGCGTAAATATCTCAACTTCTTTGACTTGGTCTTCGAAATTTATTTACGCTTCTACAAGGCTATAATTGGTAGGAATGATAGAAAAGTGGAAGGAAGGAAAAAAAAAGTTTCCATACGGAAAGGAAAGATCATTTCCTTCCTTTATATTTGGTTGGAAGGATAGAAAAGAGAAGAGATGCATTATTCTTTGTTTGGTATGGAAAAAAAGTGAAAGAAAAGAATATATATATATATATATATATATATATATATATATATATATATATATATATATATATATATATGGTTTACCAATTATATCCTCAACTAGAACACATATTTACCATTTGATTTCATTAATAATTTTTAATAATACAATTCACATGGGGGTACAATTGTTAATTAATATAAGTCTTCACTTTTTCTTCCACTTTTCCTTTTACTTTTTCTTCCACTTTTAGGATGATTGGTTTTCTTAGGTTAGGAAGGAAAAACAATCCATCCACTTTTCCTTTCCTTCACTTTTTTTTCCATAACAAACAATAGAAAATGAATCATTCTCTCCACTTTTTCTTCCTCCGTTTTCCTTCCTCCCACTTTTTCTTCCTACCAACCACAGCCTAAATGAGAAGAAACTAGATTTTTTGCATCGGGTAAGAAATGATGAGGCAATGGTCTATATACAGAGATACTAGGATTTGGTTTTGGTGAGTTTCACCAATCCACTATAACTTCATGTATCCAAAGGATTGAAGTTGGTATCCTTCACATTGGGGACCAATGGTACTGATTTTACCTCCCATCTTCATAAAGGTAAGGGGTGAGCATCTGATATATTCGGTTTCACCCGAACCGAAATAGTCAAAATCGAATAAATCGAACTTCTAGAAATCCAAAAACGAACCAAAACTAGTCATAACCGAAATTAAAACGATAATCGATTCGATTTATTCGGTTTGTTCGATTGGGCCTTTTTTTTAATGGGTTGGACCCAAAGTTGTGATTGCCATTAAGCTATATTAAAAAAAAATTAATACATAAGTTTGTTGTAAGTTAGGTTAGTTGTTAAATTATAAACGTTAGATTTTAAAACACATAGAATTATTGTTTCAAAATATACACATTTTTAATCATAAAATATATATATAATTGATATTATTTACATAATTGCACAAGTCTTATTCTGTTTTCGACCGAAACTGAACCGATTTTTTTTAAACAAAACCGAATCTCTTATTCGGTTCAGTCCGGTTCGATTCTCAATCCAAAATCAAATAATGCTTACCCCTAATAAAGGTTGCCATATCTTTTTGCAACTTACAGTTCATGTAATTAGGGGTGAGCATTCGATTAATTCGGTTCAAACCGAACCGAATAACCGAAAATCGAATTGGACCGAAAATCGAATAAGTAAAACCGAAACCGAACCGAAATGGCCCATAACCAAATCAAACCGAACCGAATTAAATCGGTTCAGTTTTCGGTTTATTTGCACTCTTTTTTGTTATTTGCACTCTTTTTTGTTAGTATATAATAATGGTTGCCATATCTTTTTGCAACTTACAGTTCATGCAATTAGGGGTAAGCATTCGATTAATTCGGTTCAAACCGAACCGAATAACTGAAAACCGAATTGGACCAAAAATCGAATAAGTAAAACCGAAACCGAGCCGAAATGGCCCATAATCGAATCAAACCGAATATATATATATATATATATATATATATATATATATATATATATATATATATATATTCTTATTCAGTTTTCGATTTTTGACCGAAACCGAACCAAATTTTTTAAACCGAACCGAATCTATTATTCCGTTCGGTTTTCGGTCCAAAACCGAACCCCTACATGCAATTATCCAAACAAAATAACTACTTTAAAACTCACTTTCAAATTGAGTTCGACCATCATCCAAACAACCCAACTCCCTAATTGTCTCCTTCTCATTTTTATATCACAAACATCCAAAAACGATTGTGAAAGTCACAACTTATGCAAATGCAAACTCCTACTTTCAGACACTTATAAATAACCAAACTGCCTCTAGTTTCAGAAACTGTCACAAACATCATAAACCTTGCTATGTCTAACTGGTCTAACGAAGGAATGATCTACACAAAGAAACTAGAGTATCAAAGTTCTACGTAATAAAAAACTTGGGAGTACCAAAATTCTAACAGTAATAATGACTACACATTCCTAATATATCATATAAAAGTACAATGCAGTTTTAGTATATATTGATAAAACATATAATAAGGCATGTCATTGACATTGTTCTTCAAATTGTTACACAAGATAGAATCCGCTTGTACAATTAAGAAGATAAACATTGAATTTGTAGAGATTTTAAGTGATTGATTATTATTGGAATAGAGACTACATATATATAGGAGAGGCTAGCCTCCTCTCTTATCATTCTAGGCAGTGTGGGGCTAAAGTCCAATAACACTTAACACATATATCAACACTCTCCCTCAAGATGGACGAAAGATATTCACTAAACCCATCTTGTCACATCCTCTCATCATGTTGATAGAACTAAGCCCCTTTGTCAGTCCGTCTGCTACCTGATCTTTGGTTGGAACGTAGTCCCGCTCTAGTACTCCTTTCTCCAGCTTTTCTTTGGTAAAGAATCTGTCAATATCGATATGCTTGGTCATGTCATGCTGCACTGGATTGTTGGCAATACTAATAGCTGACTGGTTATCACACCATAGCTTCATCTTGGCTCCTTGGTCCAGCTTTAGCTCCGTCAGCATATTCTTCAACCATAATAGTTCTGTGACTTCCAAGGCCATAGCTCTATACTCTGCTTCAGTTGTTGATCTGGCTACCACTGATTGCTTCTTACTCCTCCAAGAGACCAAGTTACCTCCTACAAATATGCAGTAGCCCGATGTGGATCTTCTGTCGTCAGCACAGCTAGCCCAGTAAGAATCATAATAGCCCTCGATGCTTACATGATTATTTCTTCTGAAGATCAGTCCCTTCCCAGAGGCTTCCTTCAAGTACCTCAGAATCTGGTATACTGCGTCCATATGACCCTTCCGGGGGTCATGCATGTAGCGGCTCACTACACTGACCGTAAAACTGATATCAGGTCGAGTGTGGCTCAAGTAGATCAACTTGCCCACCAATCTCTGATATCTATCCCGGTCAACTGGTTCTCCAGCTTCAGCATCCAGTTTAAACTTCTGGTCTATCGATGTCGTAGCTGATGTGCATTCCATCATCCCTATTTTTGTAAGCAGGTCTAGTGCGTACTTCCTTTGAGAAAGAACGATTCCCTCATTATCTCGAGCAATCTCAATTCCATGAAGTATCGAAGAGGGTCAAGATCCTTCACCTCGAACTCCTTGCCAAGCTTTCCTTTGAGTTGGGCGATCTCCTGCTCAGCATCACCTTGATAATCATATCATCTACATATACCATAAGCATGGTGATGTGGCCTCCACTTCGTCTAAAGAAGACAGTGTGATCAGCATTGATCTATTGATATCCCATCCCTATCATTGCTCTCCTGAACCTGTCAAACCATGTTCGAGGATACTGCTTAAGTCCATAGAGGGACTTCTTCAGTCTACAGATGTAACGACCGTAGTTCGTATTACATACTTTGGTATACGTGTACGTATCTTGATTCATGGCATGTCTGATTTTATGGTTTATTTTGGCATTTTATTTGCCTGGTTCTGCCCGATTTGCTTGGTTCGGCTTGGTTCAATTTTTCTTGCATGTGGACCAACCCTACCTACCCATCCCTCTTCTTTTATTAGTCGCACACTCTCTCTCTCCTTATTTACTTCTCTATTATTTCTGCTTCCTTACCATTACTCTCTTTCCACCTACCAGAGAGAGGACTTAGGCAAGTGCAACTTGCTTCATGGAGGAACTCAGATTTTGTTGTTCTATTATTTTCCTCCTGAGATTCTAAGTCACTTTAGTACTTAGCATTTTCGAATTCCATGGCGCATTTCATGTAGATCTAAATTTTTAGTATTTTGATCTTCTCGATTTTGATCTTCTAAACTTGGTTGTTTTCGAATTGGAGAGTCCCATGTAGTAGGGAATTCAATTTCACACAAGTTTGGTTTTGAGATGGCCGGACTTCACCAAGTCTTGGCCGAGATGGAGTTCCTCGCGTTCCTGAGCTTTTACGCAAGCTTATCTTGGCCAAAGGGAGAAAACGGAGTTTTACGCACACGTTCTAACGTGTTGGCGTACTGTTTAGCCCTTTTACGCCCGCGTATTACGTGCCAGCGTATTATTCAGCCTTTTACGCTCACGTCTTAGCTGCGTAGTACCCCTTTTACGCACACGCAATTGTGTGCTAGCGTATCCGAACTCTACGCCGAGACCCTCCCGCTCGCGTATAGTCGCACTCGCGTAGACTTTGGCTCGAGTAGACTCTCGCAAGCGTAGAGTTTTGCTCGGGTGTTTGCGCGCGTAAAATTCTACTCGCGTAAAATTCTTACGCGCGTGTGATTTCATTTGCATATAACCCGGATAGCGTAGAACCCCACCCACGTGCATCTTCACTCGCGTAGATCTCTCTCTCCCTTGCTCTTGCTAGCGTAGAGCCACTTTACGCTTGAGGCCCTCGGTCTAGCGTAGAGCCTTGAGCCCTTGTGTACCCGATTGTCTTTTATGCCTTACACTATTCATGAATTGACAAGCACGGATTGAGTGATATCATCGGGCTAATAATGGTGCATGACATGACATGGCATGGCATAGCATGACATAACAAGATATGACTAGTACGCACCATGGTAACTATTGGAAGCTGTTGCGACGGCTTGTATGATATGACTATAATAAATGGCTTGGACACCGTGGACGATTGTGTTTGTACAAATAAACCAGCATTGTCTTACATCATGTCTATGACGGGATCCCTGAATACCACGGTCAGGGGTACCTATTGAAATTAACTAAGGCTAATGACTAGAATAAATCAGTAGTCATGAAGAGATTTTCCAGCTACAGGCAATCCCGTTATCTGGGCGCCCCATCATGGGATCTGTAGCCTACCATCAAGTAGGGCACATTTCCAGCACACTGTCATGTGTTGCAACCACCAAACTACTTAAGGATACATGTGTTTCTTGGACAATGTACCCACATGAATTAAATCTCCTAATTGCGTCTGGATAACCTGGATGGTCTGCAGGGCTTGTGGCTGTTGGAATAATCTCATTGCATCTTGCTAGTAATTAGGCCTGTGATATCCCTAGTTAGTTAAAGTATCAAGCCGTACTCCTTGCTTGATCGTGATTGATTGGATGGAGTCTAGCCCAGCTTCGTCTCGTCCTGATCCTGTACAAGATTATGACATGACATGATTACTTATGCTTGTCTTAACAATAATGATCAGGGGACCAGTTCTGTTCAAGCGAAGGGTTACAACCCCGGTCCTTGTTTGGTTTAAGGATTGTAACCTGGCTCCCAGAGCAGTTCTTTATCCTCTCTTCGTTTATTGTCTTATTTTCAAGCTCGTCATGTTTTACCTTTACCAACAATATTTGAGACGGGTTTCTATTCAGGTGAAGGGTTACAACTCCGGTCCTTATTTGGTTTAAGGGTTGTGACCTGGCTACTTGAATGGTTTCCTCGTACTCAATCCTCTGTTGTTGGCTCTGTTATTATCTGTTTTTTTATATATAATTATCTTTAATATCCATTTATTATATGCTGGTTTTAGTTCCTAAGTGAAGCCTCCTTTGTGGCACTTGTTCTTTCTGGGGTCTGATCCAGCTGATTTTGTATGGCCAGATATCGGAGCAGCTCCAGAGGATCTACCTATCTTCCATCCAGATGGTGACCACCAGGCGTAACCCTGGCAACGAGTGGGTTCTTTTGTTCTTCCACTTTATTGTATAAATATTCTTTTGAGGCGTTTAGCCGATGGACACGTGTTAGCTCGTATTGCACCTTTACTTACTGTCTGCCTACGGGCTGTAACATGATTGACAGATCCTAGGGTTGATCATGTATGACTGAAACTCTTGCTAGTCTTGACATTTTGTACGACTAGCTTCATGATCATCCAAATATGTAATGTATGGAACACCTTACTATTGTATATTTGGTGCTCTGACATCTTGCAACTATTATTACTTGCTTGAGATTGAGACAATAGACTTGTTCATGACCATAGGAGCCTGATGGCTTATAGTTAAACCCTCATGTATCTAGACAGCCGTGACCGTATAGCAAGGTGGGTAGCACTTCAATATACGTAGCTGGCTATGTATGCCCCCGCTCTCCAGTATTCTGGTTCTGGGACGTTATATGGTTTAAGTGGTGGCCCATGCAGGTCTTATAAATCAAGATATGTGAGGGTTTACCGAATAGATGTCTCAATCAGTACTCGCCCTTGATCTCTGTTCGTATCCTCTAAATCCCTAAAATCTTGACCTGATCACATGCTTGTATCTTTGATCTGTCCTGGTACTTCCTTATTGTTTCCTATGTCGTCTTCTTCAGCGACATTGTTCCTGTACCTGTCGATCAGCAAGGCGGAGCACCACCTGTGGACCAGCAGCAACCAGGAGATCAAGCCCAGCATTTAGGAGTATCCTCCAGAGTCATGCCTACTGGGGATCCAGAGCCACCAGTTCAGCCCGTCCAGCCTGCAGAGCCTGATGATGGCACCTTGGTGGGTCTCATCCGAACATTATTAGCTTCCCAAGATCGTCGAGGCGATGCATTGCACCAGGCAGTGACAGATGCTCTGACCAGAGGTGGTCATCAGGATAACAGTGCGGCCAACAGCTTCAAGCGTCTGAACCCTCCATTCTTCGATGGTAGCAAAGATGCTATCGCTGCTGATGCTTGGCTTCAGGATACAGAGGTTATTCTAGAAGCAGCCAGGACTCTAGAAGACGAAAAGGTGGCTGTGGTGCGCCTGCAGTTATTGGATCTTGCCCGCAGCTGGTGGGTGGCGCAGGCCGTTGGATTATTGGCACCTATCTCCTGGGCAGTATTCCGAGAGAGATTCCAGACCAAGTATTTCGATGTTGTAGCTCAGTACGACCTACAGATGAGGTTCACCAATCTGAAGTAGATGGGCAGGATGGTCGACGGGTATGCGGCCGAATTTTTGAGACTTAGCCGGTTTGCTCCCACCTTGGTAGCGACCGAGTTCGATAGAGCCCAGCGGTTCCAGCAGGGACTTCACCTGGAGATTTTATTGGCAGTGGAGCAATTTGAGCATCAGACTTTTGATGCAGTGTTGAGAGCAGCCAGGAGGCATGAGTATACCTCCCAGAGGATCGTGGATAGGACCGGAGGTCGGAAGCGATCCTATAGCCAGATGAATCAATCTTCAGCACCAGCCCTGGCAGCTAGGGCTTTGACCATTGGAGCTCCTAGGCGGGTGGCCTCAGTGATGTTGGTTCAACATTCAACCTCGACGTACCCTCAGCAGCAGAAGCAGAAGCACTCTTCCACAGTAGAATATTCACACTACGGAAAGCCAGGGCATGTGGTATCAGAGTATCGCAGAGCACAGGATTTGTACTTGGTTTGTGGTGCCCCGAACCACAGGGTTGGGAACTGTCCGAATAGGGGAGTTCGTCTTCATCAGCCTTCTCTAGTCCTTCAGTTAGGGGACCAGTTCCAGTACCAGTCCAGCAGCAACAGCAGTACCCGTTCCCGAGGCCCTTGCCGCCGCAGGCCCAGGCATTCCAGCAGCAGAGACCGTAGCAGTATGCCCGAGCTCAAGCCCTGATCCAGAGCAGGCAGAGAAGTTTTCAGCAGAAGGGACCCACATCCAGGGGACATGGTCAAGTGCTGGCTTTGACCATAGGAGAGGAAGGATTGGCACCAGGTGAGGTGGTGGCAGGTACTATTCTCGTCAATACCTTTCCAGCTTCAGTGTTATTTGACTCTGGTACATCGTATTCATTTATGTCTGTACGATTCGTGACACGGATAGGACTGGAGCCCGAGTCATTATCAGTAAGGCTCAATATACTTACTGGTAACGGACTTGTGGGAGTAGATAAAGTATTTTTCTCATATCGGATCGTAGTTAGCGGTAGAGAGTTTCCCGCTAGATTGATAAAATTCTCGATGGCCGATTATGATGTGGTCTTAGGGATGGATTGGTTGAGAGACCAGTATGCTAGGATAGACTGTCATATTGGCAGGATTGTTTTTAGCCTTCCAGGCGAGCCAGAGTTTTCCTTTTCTCGAGGCGAAGTTGAACCTTCTCCTCCGGTATTGCGGATGGCAGTAGCAGCAGTGCAGTTACCCCGGATAGTCGAGGAGTTTCCAGATGTTTTCCCAGAAAAGCTTTCAGGAATGCCGCTAGAGCGAGAGATCGAGTTTACCATAGACTTGATCCCAGGGACAGCCCCAGTGTCAGAGAGAGTCTACAGGATGGCATCGTCAGAGTTAGAGATATTGTACAAAATGATTGAAGAACTCAGAACCAAGGGATTCATTCGTGCTAGTGGATCGCCTTGGGGAGCCTCGATGCTTCTTGTGAAAAAAAATATGGTACGTCCAGGTTATGTGTAGATTATCGTACCTTGAACTCAGTGACAATCAAGAACAGATACCCTCTCCCGAGGATAGACTACTTGTTTGATCAACTCAAAGGGGCAGCAGTATTCTCGAAGATTGATTTGCGATCAGGATATCATCAGATCAGAGTCAGAGAGCAGGACATCCCGAAGACAGCATTCAGATCGAGGTACAGACATTAGGAGTTCCTTGTTATGCCATTTGGAGCAACCAATGCGCCGGCTGTATTCATGGACCTCATGAATCGTATCTTCATGCCTTATTTTGATCAGTTTGTGATTGTGTTCATAGACGACATCCTGGTCTACAGCAAGAGTGAAGCGGAGCATGAGCAGCATCTCAGAGTTGTCCTCCAGATTCTTAGAGAGTACCAGTTGTATGTCAAGTTCAGTAAATGCGAGTTCTGGCTTGATCGTATTTCATACCTGGGCCATATCATCACCATAGGAGGAGTAGAAGTAGATCCCAGAAGATCGTGGCCATCGAGACGTGGCTAGTACCTAGGACAGTCGCAGAAGTTTGTAGTTTTCTTGGCTTGGCCGGTTATTACCGGCAATTTGTTTCAGACTTTGCTCGGATTTCAGCGCCATTGACCCAGTTGACCCGCAAGGAGGTGCAGTTTGCTTGGACAGTAGAGTGTCAGGATTCTTTTAAGAAATTGAAGCGAGGCTTGATGACGGCACCCATTCTCACGCTTCCGGATGGAACCGGGGGATTCTCAGTGTATTGTGATGCTTCAGGCAGAGGTTTAGGATGTGTTCTGATGCAGCAGGGAAGGTAATAGCTTATGAGTCATGCCAACTTCGTGATCATGAGAGAAATTACCCAACCCACGACTTGGAGTTGGCAGCAGTAGTGTTTGCACTTAAGCTTTGGAGATACTACTTGTATGGGAATAGGGTAGAGATTTTTATCGATCACAAGAGCCTGAAGTATGTGTTCACCCAGAAGGATCTTAACATGCATCAGAGGAGATGGCTAGAGCTGCTTGTGGATTATGATGTCAACCTGTAGTATCATCCTGGGAAGGCCAACGTAGTAGCAGATGCATTGAGCAGGAGAGCCGGAGCTTATTTTCTAACAGCACAACAAGAGTTATTAACAGATCTTCAGAGGATGGGTATAGAAGTTATCCTTCCTACCAATGTGGCATTAATGGCCAGTATGCAAGTTCAATCTAGCATCGTTGAGAGGATCAAGTTAGCTCAGTCAGCAGATTCTAAGCTTTAGCAGCTTAGGACGGAATATGTAGCAGGGCGAAGACCAGAGTTACGTATCCATGAGGATGGTACACTTCGACATGGGAAGCGTCTTTGTGTACCCAGTAGAGATATTAGACAGGAGATCATGGCAGAAGCTCACAGTTCGCAATATTCTATTCATCCGGGTGGTACGAAGATGTACCGTGATATCCGTCAGCACTTTTGGTAGAATGGCATGAAGAGGGAGATAGCCCGGTTTGTCTCTCGGTGTTTGGTTTGCCAACAAGTTAAAGCTGAACATCAAAGGCCGACGGGACTTCTTCAGCCCTTGTCGATTCCAGAATAGAAGTGGGAGCATATAACCATGGATTTCGTGACTGGATTACCTAGGTCCCCGGCCGGTAGAGATGCCATTTGGGTTATTATAAACAGGCTCATGAAGGTGGCTCACTTTCTTCCGTTCAGAGTTGGCCAGTCGACGACTCAGCTAGCAGAGATGTATCTCAGACATATAGTCAGGTTGCACGGAGTACCAGTCAGTATCACCTCGGACAGAGATTCAAGAATTACGTCACACTTTTGGCGCAGTCTGCAAGGGAGTTTGGGAACTCGCCTCCAGTTCAGCTCAGCTTATCATCCGCAGACAGATGGTCAGTCGGAACATACCATACGAACCTTGGAAGATATATTGAGATCTTGTACGCTCGACTCGGTGGTTCATGGGAAGATCACCTGCATCTCGTAGAATTCTCGTACAATAATAGTTTCCAGGCCAGTATCCAGATGGCACCGTTCGAGGCACTATATGGTAGGAAGTACAGATCTCTGCTAGTATGGGATGATGTTGGTGAGAGGCAGATGCTCGGTCCGAAAATTATTACTCAGACGGTTGAGGTGGTCAGGAGAGTCAGAGATCATCTTCGAGTTGCGCAGGATCGCCAGTGTTATTGGGCCGATTCTCATCGGCGCCCCCTTGAATTCTCGATCGGCGACCATGTATTCCTGAGAATTTTGCCTAACCATGGCGTCATTCATTTCGACGTACGGGAAAAGCTTAGTCCTAGGTATATAGGACCGTTTGACATTCTGGAGCGAGTAGGAGATGTGTCCTATCGTTTCGCTCTTCCGCCGTCGTTACGTGAGGTGCATGACGTATTCCATGTATTCCAACTACGACGGTATATCCCGGACCCGAGCCATATCCTGGATCATTCAGAATTGGTTGTCGGTGCCAACCTTTCGTATGAGGAGAGGCCCGTGTCTATATTGGACCGGAGAGAGAAGATACTCAATAACAAGACTATTAAGTTAGTCCGCATTGCTTGGGGTCATCACTCTTTGGGTGAGTCAACGTGGAAGCGTGAGGATGATATCCGATCGCGATATCCCGACCTGTTTGACTCGTAAGGTATAATGTCTTTCTTATGCCTTATGCTCTCAGTTTCCTGCTTGAATGAATGATTGCTTGATTGCCTTGTTATAGCTTTTCTGTGATTAGTATAGCTTGTCCTTGCCTCTCTAGCCTCTTAATTAAATTTCGAGGACAGAATTTTTTTAAGGTGGGTAGATTTGTAACGACCGTAGTTCGTATTACATATTTTGGTATACGTGTACGTATCTTGATTCATGGCATGTCTCGTTTCATGTTTTATTTTGGCATTTCATTTGCTTGGTTCGGCCCGGTTTGCTTGGTTCGGCTTGGTTCGGTTTTTCTTGCATGTGGACCAACCCCACCTACCCACCCCTCTTCTTTTATTAGCCGCCCACTCTCTCTCTCCTCATTTACTTCTCCATTATTTCTTCTTCCTCACCATTACTCTCTTTCCACCTACCAGAGAGAGGACTTAGGCAAGTGCAACATGCTTCATGGAGGAACTCAGATTTTGTTGTTCTATTTTTTTCCCCTGAGATTCTAAGTCACTTTAGTACTTAGCATTTTCGAATTCCATGGCTCATTTCATATAGATCTAAGTTTTTAGTATTTTGATCTTCTCGGTTTTGATCTTCTAAACTTGGTTGTTTCCGAATTGGAGAGTCCCATGTAGTAGGGATTTCGATTTTACGCAAGTTTGGTTTTGAGATGGCCGGACTTCACCAAGTCTTGGCCGAGATGGAGTACCTCGTGTTCCTGAGCTTTTACGCAAGCTTATCTTGGCCATAGGGAGAAAACGGAGTTTTACGCACACGTTCTAACGTATTGGCGTAGTGTTTAGCCCTTTTACGCCTACGTATTGTGTGCCAGCATATTATTCTGCCTTTTATGCTCACGTCTTAACGTACCTGTGTAGTGCCCCTTTTACGCACATGCAATTGCGTGCTAGCGTATTCGAACTCTACGCCGAGACCCTCCCGCTCGCGTAGAGTCGCACTCGCGTAGACTTTGGCTCGAGTAGACTCTCACAAGTGTAGAGTTTCGCTCGGGTGTTTGCGCGCGTAAAATTCTACTCGCGTAAAATTCTTACGCGTGTGTGATTTCACTTGCGTATAACCCGGATAGCATAGAACCCCACCCACGTGCATCTTTACTCGCGTAGAGCTCTCTCTCCCTTGCTCTTGCTAGCGTAGAGCCGCTTTACACTTGAGGCCCTCGGCCTAGCGTAGAGGCTCACTCGCGTAGAGCCTTGAGCCCTTGTGTACCCGATTGTCTTTTATGCCTTGTACTATTCATGAATTGACAAGAACGGATTGAGTGATATGACCGGGCTAATAGTGGTGCATGACATGACATGGCATGGCATAGCATGACATAACAAGATATGACTAGTACGCACCATGATAACTATTGGAAGCTGTTGCGACGGCTTGCATGACATGACTATAATAAATGGCTTGGACACCGTGGACGATTGTGTTTGTACAAATAAATCAGTATTTTCTTGCATCATGTCTAGGACGGGATCCCTGAATACCACGGTCAGGGGTACCTATTGAAATTAACTAAGGCTAATGACTAGAATAAACCAGTAGTCATGAAGAGATTTTCCAGCTACAGGCAATCCCGTTATCTGGGCGCCCCATCATGGGATCTGTAGCCTACCGTCGAGTAGGACACATTTCCAGCACACTGTCATGTGTTGCAACCACCAAACTACTTAAGGGTACATGCGTTTCTTGGACAATGTACCCACATAAATTCAATCCCCTAATTGCATTTGGATAACCTGGATGGTCTGCAGGGCTTGTGGCTGTTGGAATAATCTCATTACATCTTGCTAGTAATTAGGTATGTGATAACCCTAGTTAGTTAAAGTATCAAGCCATACTCCTTGCTTGGCCGTGATTGATTAGATGGAGTCTAGCCCAGCTTCGTCTCGTCCTGATCCTGTACAAGATTATGACATGACATGATTACTTATGATTGCCTTAACAATAATGATCAGGGGACCAGTTCTGTTCAGGCGAAGGGTTACAACCCCGGTCCTTGTTTGATTTAAGGGTTGTAACCTGGCTCCCGGAGCAGTTCTTTATCCTCTCTTCGTTTATTCTCTTATTTTCAAGCTCGTCATGTTTTACCTTTACCAACAGTATTTGTAACGCCCCAGTCCCAAAATACGTAGGACTAGAAACGTAGACATGCCAGCTGTATTCATACGAAGTATACTCCAATATATGGAAACCTCACATGAATACATAAGTTGTAAAATGCAGTAGAACCATAACTAATCCCATCCACACAAAAAAAATGAATAAAAGATATAATATAATGATGATGATTTGTCTCGATACAATATGTTGGGCGGAGACAAATCCACTACCAACAAGTAAAAAAAAAATACATAAGAAAAGAAATAATTTTTGGCGAGTGAAGCGAAGACGATCCAAGTGCAATCATCCTCGAAGAAAATAGCAATGATCACGGCTAGAGCTAGAACACCTGCGAAAGACAATAGCACACACACCTGGAGAGATAACCAGGTCCTCAGAGGGACGTAACAAGACACATAATATCATGCCATATAAACTGAATAAATATTGCTTAAATAAATAAGTCAATCGAATTATAACATGGTCCAATACATACCTATTGAACGAGCTTACCATCCTCCCAACCAAACAAGGACAGGAGATGGTAAACTAATTCACGGTGACGTATCTTCCCATGCTTGGAATCCAATATGGTATCCGGACCCCAACAAGGTTCAATACCTTCTCATCGAAGTAGTAAGTCACATCTACAACCAAACAAGGACAAGATGTGACAAACAATCCGCGACAAGTTATTGTTCCAAGCCACGGTCAGATACAAGTACCCAAACCAAAGGTACTCATACCTAACGGATAAGGGCGCCTAACCAAATCTAGGTGAATACAGTTTTAAGAACAGTTCATGGTCGCATAACTACCGGGTCAAGTCAAAAAAATACCAATGCAGTACCTCAGTAGTGAGTCACAACACCATATACTATTCCTCAGTATCGAGCGAGTCTATAGCATATAGTCTACCTATCGTTCCTCGGTAGCGAGCGAGTCTACGATAGATAGGGTGGTAGTCAACTTCCAATCATGTTCTTTCCGCCCAATGCCAACTCATAACTGCTAAGTCTTCTAGCATGCAATTCTATTAGCAGTTATTTCCTAACGCACGGCTTATACGTACTGGTGGCCAGCCAATCACGCATGTCCGAGTCCTATATGTGACACACAACAACGTGGTATAAACGTGTCAAGGCCTATGAATGCAACACACAAAGGCGGTCCCTTAAATCTAGGTTTAATGTGTAAGAAAAATAATACATAGCAGGAGAATATAAATGAACAGTACGTTCTAACAGGTTATGCCATGTATCACAGTTTATTTTGCATAAAGAAAATAATGAATAATGCATAAAATATGAGCTAAAATAATTAAACAGCAAATGGCAAGGTGCCTTGCCTGATGTCCGAGTGAGGTAAGATGATGTCCTGGCGACGAATCAACAACAGCGCACAAAGAGGAAGGTGCAGGAACAACTTCAGATGCTGAAAATAGTCTATTATCTAATTATAATTAATACTGCACCTATTATATTTATTTAATAAATTCTGAAGTTAGGATATGGTATAGGTTTTCGTATTAGCTTTCCGAAAAACTAAACGGATCGCAATTTCGTTTCCGGAATCTCCCGAAATCGCAAAAATACTGAAACACGTTTATTTTTGGGATACTAGATACTCAAACAGTTTTGTAGAAATCTACAGAACGAATTTTGTCTATTAAAATATGTTTTTGGAAACCTTACCTCGATACACTTCTTTAAAAAAAACTGGAGGCGAAAAGGAGTTCGGAGCTAGGAGATATCGTCGTTCCAAGTTGCTCTTGCTGCTAAAAAGCGGGGCTGAATTCTAATGAAGAATTTTAGAGTTTCTATTGGACTAAAAATAATTTCGAATTATGGCTAATAGAAGGGGGCTGTATTGGGTTTATATAGATATTTATTTCAGATTTATCTCCTAAATTAGATAGGATTTGATTAAAATAAAAAATGATCTAATTAATGCTAGATATGATTCCAATAGGATAAGAATTTCTAATGGATAAATCTTTCCATAAATTTAAATCAAATAAATTATTTAAAAATTAAATCAATTTGATTGCAATCCTTTAAATGATCACCATAATAACTTTAAGTATTATTCTATATTGTCAAATAATTCAAATCATATGAATCCAAATCCAAATCAAACTCAACATAATAACTTTAAAATAATATCTAATATTTATCAAAATAATTTAAATCAAATAATAAATAAATTATTTAATCAAATAATATTTCAAATCTAGATTAGACAAATCGTAATGCTCCAATTAGTCATCGTAAGTATTTTAAACAATATTTAAATTATCAACATAATTTAAAGTATAGTTGATAACCATCAAGATAATTTAAATAAATTCAAATATAATCAAATAACTGATTAACATATCAAAATAATACTCGATATCATTAAATATTATAAAACTTACTTTTATAAATCCAAATTGTTATTTAAAAATAAATAGACAAAAAAACCTTCTATCGCTCATTTTTTTTTAAAACCAATTTTTAGAAGACCAAAAATAATATAAACATATTTTATATTTCAAATAAAAAAATTTGAGAACATTTTTTTAGAAATATTATTTCAAACCATTAATTTAAAACTAGTTTTTGATAACAAAAGTAATCACAAAATATCTTTCACAAAATTTCTACGAAAATTACTTTTAAACACGAAATTAAAATATATAGATATAATTAAAAAAATAATAATTTTGGGAAGATGAGTTACGAATCTACCCACCTTTAAAAATTTTCGTACTCGAAATTTAAGGACTACTAGGATAGACGGACTTGGTTGATCGGTAAAAGGATAGTAAGAATTTGTGATAAGAAAAAATAGATGGAAGGGAAAAGAGAATTTCTTAAATGAGAACATTAATCAATTTGGATAAAAAAATAGAAGAAGTGAATGGATATGGCTTGATGTGCACGGACACGATGCACAAACACATTTGTAGGTGGAGAAAATTAATGGAATAGAGAATAATGAGTCTCTCCTTATATAGGAGGTGGAAGCTACTATTTAGATAAGGATTATGATAGTTGCAAATCCCTTTAGATAATTCCTCTATTTATTTTAAATCAAATTCAATAAATTTTAATCCAAATCTAAATCAATTTAAATCTAATTAAATTTTTAGCTCAAAATCAAATGGGATAAATCAAACTTCAAATATTTACTATTTAAATAAATCCATAAATTCATATCAAGATTTAAATCTTCACAATAATTCTGAAATATATTTTCCAAAAATATTAAGAATAATAATTTCAAAAATTACATTAATATTTTTAAATATCTTTTTGAATAATAAATTATTAATATTAATAATTCTCGAAAATTATATTTTTATTCAAATAAACTAGCAAAATATTTATGAAATATATGTATGCACGAATAATATTATTTATTCTAAATAAAAGGCCTTTCATAAATAAAATCGTAAATTTAGAAAATTTTGATAGCTAAATTAAACCATAAAAATAAGAAAAATATTTTTCTAAAATATGTACGCTCGCAAATATTCGCACTCGTCGAGTAATTATGCGAAAAACGAAATTTCACGCACGACGTATAATACGACTCGCGACGTACAATACAAAATTTTAAATCCGTACAAATATTTTAAAAAAATATAGTATAAATTTAGGGATTTTACAGTATTTGAGACGGGTTTCTATTCAGGTGAAGGGTTATAACCCCGGTCCTTATTTGGTTTAAGGGTTGTGACCTGGCTACTTGAATGGTTTCCTCGTACTCAATCCCCTGTTGTTGGCTCTGTTATTATCAGTTTTCTTTATATATAATTATCTTTAATATCCATTTATTATATGCTGGTTTTAGTTCCTAAGTGAAGCCTCATTTGTGGCACTTGCTCTTTCTGGGGTCTGACCCAGCTGGTTTTGTATGGCCAGATATCGGAGCAGCTCCAGAGGATCTACCTATCTTCCAGCCAGATGGTGACGACCAGGCGTAACCCTGGCAACGAGTGGATTCTTTTGTTCTTCCACTTTATTATATAAATATTATTTTGAGACGTTTAGCCGGCGGGCACGTGTTAGCTCGTATTGCACCTTTACTTACTGTCTGCCTACGGGCTGTAACATGATTGACAGATCCTAGGGTTGATCATGTATGACTGAAACTCTTGCTAGTCTTGACATTTTGTACGACTAGCTTCATGATCATCCAAATATGTAATGTATTGAATGCCTTACTATTGTATATTTGGTGCTCTGACATCTTGCAACTGTTATTACTTGCTTGAGATTGAGACAATAGACTTGTTCATGACCATAGGAGCCTGATGGCTTGTAGTTAAACCCTCATGTATCTAGACAGTCATGACCGTATAGCGAGGTGGGTAGCACTTCAATATACGTAGCTGGCTATGTATGCCCCCGCTCTCCAGTATTATGGTTCTGAGGCGTTACAGCAGACCTTGCCTTCTGTCTGTTTGGTGCCGAATCCTGGTGGTATCTCCATGTACACCTCCTCCACTAGAAACCCATGAAGAAATGCATTCTTCACATCCAGTTGGTGTAACTTCCACCCTCCATTGGCTACCAGGGAGATCAAGGTCCTGACAGTGCTCATTTTTGCTAGTGGTACAAAGGTCTCGTCATAGTCGATGTCGTACGTCTGACTGTATCCTTTTGCCACCAGTCGAGCTTTATAGCGCTCAACATGTCTATCTGGGTTCTGTTTCACAGTAAAAACCTATTTGCATCCGACTGCTCTTTTCCCTTCTGGCAGTCTCACTAGCTCCCAAGTGTAGTTCTTCTCAAGAGCTTCCAACTCCTCATGCATTGCCGCTTTCCACTTTATATCGTTCTTGGCAACCTGCCAATTGTTAGGTACAGTAATACTATCCAAAGATGTTATAAATGCTCCATGAGAATAAGATATATAATCATAAGAAACAAACTTAGCAAGGTCCCAACCATATCTGTCCGGAGGATTTCCCGCATTACTGCGAGTAGTCCTTCGTGTAGGTAGTGGTATGGAAGAAGTAGAGATGATATCACCTGAGGAGGGTGGTGGTGTAGATGAGGAGGATGGTGGTGTCTCAGGAGTTGGGATAGACGCATGCAATGGACTTAGCACTAGCACTGTAGGACTTAGCACTGGCACTGTAGGTACTGGTCCTGCAGTTTACTTCTCTCTCCTGTTGTAGGTAAGTAACTCCCCCTGAGCCGTAGGCCTGATACTTCTTATCTCCTCCCCTTGTTCTGCTTCACCTTCATGTTTCTCCTCAACCGTGCCTCTATGCCATACTTCTAGATCGGTTACCACCAAGTTCTCCATCTCCCCCTCTCGCCTTATACTGGTAGTATTAGGCGTGTTGTGCGAAGTTCCCTCATGGCGGTAATATAGCTCATGCTCTCGGAAGTGGACATCCATACTAACGAACTTCTTCTTCTCTACTGGACTCCAGCACACATATCCCTTCTAAGTCGCTGAGTAGCCCACGAAGATGCACTTGACTGCTCTGGGGTCAAGTTTCCCAACTGATGGTCTGTTGTCCTTCACAAAGCACACACACCCGAACACCTTTAGTAGGAGTATCCCACTATTATTTCCTTGTAATACTTCGCATGGGGACTTCCATCCCAGGATTTTTGAAGGCATTCTGTTGATAAGTTGAGCTGCTATCAATACTGCATGTCCCCATAGATTTTGTGGGACATTCATGTCGATCATCATACTTCTTGCGGTCTCTAGAAGGTGTCGGTTCTTCCTTTCTGCTACTCCATTTTGTGCTGGTGTGTATGCACAGCTGGTCTGGTGTTGTATTTCGTGTGCTGACAGGTACTCTGCAAGTGTCCTGTTGGTGTACTCTGTTCCATTGTCAGACCTCAGTACCTTCAATACTGCATTGTACTGAGTCTGGACATGTTTATGGAAGTCCCGAAAGCAAGCAAATACTTCACTCTTATTTTTCATTAAATACAGCCAGGAGACATGAGATGCACAATCAATAAAGGAGACAAAGTACTTATATCCATTCATAGTATTAGTAGCACATGGACCCCAAACATCAGAATGTACTACCTCAAAAATAAGAGAACTCTTATGACCAGTACCAACATATGAGCTTCTAGTAACTTTCCTAACTCGCATGTATCACATACTAATTTATATTTATTTGATTTTGCATACATCTCTGGATACAACTTACTTAGAGTATCAAAAGAAGAATGTCCCATCCTCCTATGATGAAGTATCAAAGTATCTTCAGTCCTCTGCTGCAGCTCTCCCATTCCAGCCTTCTCTGCCAAAGATATCAATGCTGAGTCCAGTCCTTCCCGATCTAGGTACCACAGTCCCTCATGCCAGGTGCCAGTCCCAAGTCTTCGTCCTATCCCTTTCTCCTGGAAGATCACCTTAGGAATATCAAAAGAAACAGTGCATTTTAGTTGGAGAATTATAGAACTAATAGACAAGAGACTGACTAGAAAGGATGGAGCATGTAACACATTGGATAATCTTACTGAACTTGTACAATTAACAGTACCCTTACCGACCACTGGTTGGAAAGTGCCATCTGCAGTCTGAATGGTGTCTGCTGGTGCTAGGTGAGTGTATGAAGAAAACTCACTAGCGTTTCCGGTCACATGCCGAGATGCTCCTGAGTCAATAATCCAGTTAGACGTTTTAAGGAAAGACATAGATACAAGAGCGAGTGACTCGTCAGTACCTTCTGATGGGTGAGCATACATAGCGGCGTTGCCTCCGAAGAATGGGGTGGATGTCTCCTCTGCTCCGCTCCTCATGTCTCCTTCGGTCGACGCTCTCTGCTTTCTCTCTAGCAGGTCCAGCAGTGCCTGATCCTCCTCAGTAAAGGTGCCACCAGCTCCTCCATTCCCTTCTGCCACCAGCAAGTTTGCCCGATAGTCACCTCGGCCGCCTCGTCGGCCTCCTCGACCACGTCCACGTCCAATATATCCTCGTCCTCGTCCACCACCTGAGTCTCCCTCCTTAGGTGGTTTGGTACAAGCATATCGATGATGGCCCATCTCCCCGCAGTTGTAGCACTGCCGATTGTGTTGCCAGAGCTCTCCCTTGGATCATGTGTCGTCCGAGCTAGCAGCTGCTAGTGCTGACTTTGCTTCGAGGGACCACCTGTCCCTATCTGTAGTCTGATTCGCGTCTCCTCCTGGATCATGGCTGAGATAGCCTCCTCAAGACTAGGGATCTCTGGTTGGACGAGGAGTAAGGCTGTCCTCTGTGCAAATGCGTCAGTCAGCCCTTTGAGGAATTTCATCGTCCTCTCCTGCAGACACACATGTCTCTCCTTGCACTTCGGATCCCCGCAGCTTGCCCGTTTCGAGGAGTGATCATAATCCAGCCAGAGACGCTCCAACTCCGTAGCGTACTCCTGTACCGTCTTCTTCCCTTGTACGGTGTCATCGATCTCCCCTTTTATCTGGAAGATCCGTAGGTTGTTTTCCACGCCATCATAGGTTCTCCTCAACTTCTCTCATACGTCTTTCACCATCTCAATGCCATCTACTGTGGAAGCAATAGACTGGACTAAGGAATTGAGAAGCCAGATGTAAATCACCATATGAGTGAATTTCCACGCGTCGCGTCCTGTCGAGCCCTCTTCCGGCTCTGTCTTCTCGTCCGTCAAGAATCCCTCCAGGTTCTTTCCTGCAAGGGTTCTTCTCACCCGCCGTGACCAACTCAGATAGGTGGCTGGTCCATCCAACTTCAGATCGATGGAGGGTAGTTCCAACTTTGGCGGCGCTCGTGTCGTGATATCACCAGCCGACACCTTTATCAACTTCATCAACGTCGCCACATCGTCAGCATCCAGCTTCTTGAGGATCGTATCCATCGATGTTGCTTCTCGATCACGTCACACTTGCTCCACGACTCACGCTTGTCCTCGTCGTCCTCTCCTAAATCCGAATATGTCTGGTTTCATCGGATCTAGCATCATCGGCATCTCCTTGAGAATCTCATATGAGATAAATCTTCAAGAATGATTTTAGGCTTCCCTACACTGTAGGTGCCACAGATGAAATAAATCTCAAGTTTAGACTTACCTACACCGTAGATGCTACAGATGAGATAAATCTCAAGTTTAGGCTTACCTACACAGTAGGAGCCATAAAAGTGGTGTGCACGGAGACACCCACGGCAACAGCAGCGGCAGCGGCTCAGCGGCACAACAGTAGCAGCGGCACAACCGCAGCCGCAGCATAGGGGGAAAAAAAGGGAGGACGAGGTTAGAGGTAGAGTTTGTATGAAAAAAGTGGCTCTGACGGTATTCTAAGTAAGTTTAGGCTCTGATACCATGTAGAGATTTTAAGTGATTGATTATTATTGGAATAGAGACTACATATATATAGGAGAGGCTAGCCTCCTCTCCTATCATTCTAGGCAGTGTGGGACTAAAGCCCAATAATACTTAACACATATCAACAGAATTAAAGAAGCTTCAGATATTTGCTCAACAGCATCGTCTTTTTAGAGCACCAAAATACTTTAAATAATGCTCCAAAACAAGGCAACAGGTAAAAGAACAGCAGTTCAGCTCACCGAGTATTCAGAGCTACAAAAGAAAATAAGGTGAAGAAAAACAGGCAACTGGCAGAGCATTGAAGTTGCAAAAAAGGGGATGAATTAACACAGTACAAAAATCAGTGATACATATACTTCTAATCCGCATGTCTGAAGAGTGCCTGGAGACTAATCCCAAGCATCAACAGAGGCTTTGCCTAGTGCTCTGCCTGGTTACTCTTCTGCCCAGACTGGAGGGGGATAGTTGGCTTGATCCATTGACAGGAGTTTTCTTATGTTGATCACTCACTTGAATAGCCACAGTGCTTCTGCCCACCTCTTCCATTTTCTGACCCTCCTCCGTATCTTCCAGAATATCACCAACTTCCTGGCTTTTCTTAGCCTTCTTACCTGTTCTCTTCCTCTCAGATGTTTGCTTTCGCCTGCAAGAAACCTTTGTTTTGGTGTTCTTCACTGGACTCTTACAATCCTGTTCACCACCTTCCTCCACTTCAGAATTCTTGATCTCAGAGTCCCCATCTACAGACTCGAGTGACTCAAGCTTTTCATCATTGTCACCAGCTTCTTCTTCACTCAGCTTGTCATCCGCAGAGCCACTTGGATCATGAACCAAGTTCTTTCCTTCCGAACCAACAATTTCGTCCTCACAAGACTTCTCTACGAGATCACTCTCTTGTTCACTTGATTCTTCGTCATTCTCTTCCTTGATCTTTTTCTGGAGTGATTCGATCAAATCCATAAGTTCCCTGTTGACCTGTAATGAGTGATACGGTGAATCTCATCGTTGTCACAGGTTAATCACAATTCAGCTGTTCCTTAAGATAAAATATACATGTGTGCACATGCAAGAGGGATGACGACATGCTTCCAGTAAACAGTTTTTTTTAAATTATGAGTTACTAAGCTCCTAAGAAAATGAAGAGGATCAAGATCCATTCTTTATTAAAAAAATTCCAAAAATTTCATGACGAACGTTAACAAGTCTTGCTCTGGTTATGTGCAGCAAGTATCACACCTGTCTGGTGCTACTAAGTGTTAACAAAAGATGAGCATTATGAAGCTTTATCAAACAGGTGGTATGTTTATGAGCAGATAACAGACAAGAATCAAACAATCTGCACATAATCCATAAAACTAGATTAATTAACGATTCACAAAGACAATGACAAAATGAATTATTCTACTCTTTTCAATCTACTTTTTCGTGACATAAGCATACATTAATAGATGAATCATAATTCAGAGACATTGGGGAGGAAATGAAACAGTCAACAACTTTTCATTATTTGAAGACAATTGCCAATAAGGCAGAAAATTGGCATAATGGTTTTTCATTCTGAACTAACAGTAGTAAAGAAACTTGTTCTCTTTTAAATTCCCGGAGTCCCCCAAGCAAAGCAGTTAAATATCTCC
The DNA here is from genome assembly GCA_029216955.1 of Iris pallida. Lineage (NCBI taxonomy): Eukaryota > Viridiplantae > Streptophyta > Magnoliopsida > Asparagales > Iridaceae > Iris > Iris pallida. Next base: position 2,067,215 of record JANAVB010008797.1, on the reverse strand, counting down.
TAACAAAGGTTCTATTTCAGTTTGCATACTTTACAGATCAACAGTTGAAGGATTATGTAATAATATATATACCTGTGGATTTTGTACAAAGTCAGAAATATCACTTGGACAGGATGGGCATTTCTTCACAACCTTTTGTGCCCGGAGGGTTCGTCCTCCACGCATTCTTTCCCGTATAAAAGTTTGATCATCATATGCCTCAATTAAACATAGCTTGCAGAAGTTGTGAGCGCAAGGTGTTGTAAGAGGAAGAGTCATGACCTTCCGGCAAATCAGGCAGCTGAATTCTGCAGGATGAATAGACAATTGGTTGTTTAATTATCATGCAACAGACAGATGTAAAAGTAAACTGAAAGGAAAAAGGAAAACACAAAAGTTTGCAATGAACAGCCATGTTGAAAGGAAAATGCTGAAGAAGTACCTCTTAGAAGCTTTTCCTTAATGGTGCTTGGAGCAAGCTTTCTTCTTCCACTCTTTTTCTCCTCTGGATTCCCAGAGACTAAGGCCTTTCTGCTTTCTGGCGGGGGTTTAGTCCACTTCCAACCATGTCCCTCCTAACAAGATAGAGCAGAACAATAGTCATTTTGTGTAGCACAATGAGACCAAAAGAAACACGCACACCAACCAGCATGCATGTGTGTCCATAATAATGTAGATAAATGATCGTGCATGGTTTTAAATGTTGAATCCAAAGTGATGATTGAATCCCTAAAATAATAAATAACTCATTCATCCGTGAACAAACTGCTACATGTCAAATAGCCTTGCAGGAAGGGTTGTAAATTGAATGCCCAAGTACCAAAAGTCAGAAGCATTATTTATCAAGAGTACCATTTTCTACACTTGACATTAAAGGTACCTCCAACATACCTTCCATGCCTAGTATCAATCCTGGGGCATCCTGTATCTAGAGGAGCACTCCCATCATAAAACTAGTTTGTTGATCGTTATGGTAAAATTGAGGATAATAGCAAATATAATAGATAATTTTCAGGAACTTTCTAAAAAATCTTGGTTACTACTACAGTACCCCTGCAATTTATATTAATGGCTATATTGCACGGACATGGGAAAATGGCATCTGCATTATGTCTGTATCATTGTCCGCATTCGTGCAATATAGGTGACTACATTGTACCTATTTGAAAATGTTCGTATCTCATATCCGTTGTCCTTGTTCATATCCATTTCATATTTATGCAACATACATTAATAAACATGGGGGAGAAATTAATTCCAAATCATTATGAAAAACATGATTAAATGACAAAAAACACTCCATTCATCTTAGAATCCTCTTCCAACAAAGATGAAAAATTGATCCTAGTTTCTGTTTGAACTAAATGGACAAGTGATACACAGACAGACGAAAGGCACTGCAAACAACTGAGGAGAAATTAAACTTGTGCAGCATTGATCGTCATGAAACATGGTTAAACCCAAAAAAGGAATATCTAACTCAACCAATAAATCTATCCTAAGAACAATACGGAAATGCTATGTTAACTCCTGTTGAAATATGAAATACTGATATAAATGTAAAGGAGAGGCACTGGAAAGTAGCATGTACATACATCATAGTCCCATGCTGGGCTTTGCTTCCTTTTTGTAATATCAGTAGCTTTCTTCAGTTCATTTATTGCAGGCAAAGGTCTAGGGCGATCACCTTGTTCATCGCTGCATAACCAATCACATTAAAGGCACACACACACACAATATATATATATATATATATATATATATATATATATATATATGTCTGGCGCTCCTAGCGTAAGTGGCAGGAGGAGGAGGGGGGAGGAAGGGGGGGAGGGATCGAGCCCCCCCCCCCCCCCCCCCCCCCCCCTCTCCCGCACAAGCCGGCTGGGTGCCAGTGGCCACAGGCTTGTGCGCGGACATACCGATTACTGAAAATATATAGACTGCTGCATATATACCTAATGCCTGTTACATTATGTCCTTGGTTAGAAAATACCAAAGTTTCCAAAATGTCCACTATCATCAGATTAAATATTATCCCGCCCTGGATTCAATCAACATGCAGTGACACCCCACCTAGGACTGTAAAACAATTCAAACTATTCGCATTCGACTCGTGTTTGGCTGGGTCCAAGCTCGGTTTAAGCTCGTTCGTGGAATAATCGATACCGAGTTCGACCATAGGTTGTTCGACTCGATCTTGTTCGCAAACAAGCTCGAGCTCAATTCGATTTCTCATATTAGAACTTTTTCTAGTATATGTTATACCTTTTTAATAGAAGAAATACATTTTGTCTTAAAAAATTTACTCAATTTTTTGTGTTCTTTATATGATGGTAAATTTATGATGCAAAGAGCATAAGTAATTCAATAAAAAAAGTCTTTAAAACTTGAGAGAAACAATGTGATAGTCTATACATGTTCAATAGGACTTTGGCTCGAGCTCGATTCGTTCGAGTCTCTAATCAAACCAAGTTCAAACACCAATTTAGAGCTCGACCTTAAGCTCGGCTCGAATCAAACTCGTTCGATACTTGAGTCAAACCAAGCTTGAACACTCTTTGTTCGTGCTCGTTCGTTCGATTTTCAGCCCTAGCCCCACCTCTTGTCAGAGCTGATCCCAGACAAAGTCTGTGCCCATTTTACCAAGAAATAATAAGCTTCACTTCATTCTGCATAAGAAATATCACGTCTAACTGCATTCCACCTCTTACAACAACTACATTCTTTTCGATATGTTTACCTCCTTACTAGGCAATCCACTCATCCAACAGGCTGTAGTGGACTTTGGTTACTTTAAAGTTTAAACCTCACTTTTAGCAATACTCAACTAGTGAACTAACATTGATAGAAAGGTCCTTTTTGTTACTTCAGTTATCTATTTCCATCTACATTCAACTGGACTAAAAATATGTCGAAGTACAAACCGATATGATTAAACTGCACCAATATGCATGAACTGAATTTTTTACGCAATTTAGTTGAATTCTGGGGACGTCACTGTCATCCCCTATCTCTAATTGGCTTCCAAATTTCCAAAGCATTTGTGCACAGTGGAATAGCAATGCATGGAGATGGATCCTATAGAAAATAAAGAAAATAGAAGATAAACCTCGTCCAAGGTGCCGGTTCATTATCACAGCGGACGAACAGATATCTGCAAACCTTGAAACCCTGAAACAATAATCAAGGGATAGATTATGTAGATATGTGCATCAATTTCAAATTTCAGTACATGCAATAAATTTGTTCATGTAAATGATGAGCATACTTGAACCCCAACTTTACGCCAGCACATCTCAATTCTGTAGACTCCGTCATAGCGTACCCCTGTTTCAGGAGCATATGAAGACCGCTTCTCTTTGTGGGATCTGATCACATAATCACAATTACCTGGCTGATAAGGCGTTATGTAATGCTAACACACAGAATTTGTACTGTAAACAAAATTATGCTCAAACATTTAAAAGATGGCAACATCTTATCAAGATTATTCTTACAGAAGACTCCGGAGCAAAGCTTATTCATAGAAAAAGAGTAACTGAATGACAAATAACTCTTTTGAGACTTGTTAGAATGCTAAGCTTTGATGGTACCAGCAGGCATCTTATTTGTAGTGTAACCTGCATGGCTGATGTCTAAGCGATATTACAATGTATATAAGAGCTTTGTTAGATATAGGTTAAATTCTGCAACACAGGTCCCCTAGTTGAACAACATATAGGTCTCTCATTTCCTCTCCTCATATACATCCCAAATCAAATAAAGGTCTTGCTAGGAGCCCCAAGGTCTACATGAAACAAATGATAGGATTTGAAGGAGCTATGCAAATCTTAAAGAAGGGTGAGCCCAATTAATAAGATAGAGAACGTATGTAGTGGCAGGTAAGACTCAAGGGTCATAAAAATTTTAAGAAATAACTTATAATGTTGTATCATCAATATGACTGCAAAAATAGTGCAATTGTAATAGTTTCTCCACAAATGATACAAAATTTATCTACTCAAAGTTTTGTGCTTCATACCTCACAACTCGAACAGGGTATCCCTTTTTGCAACTAACTCGTAATGATTCATTCATTTTCTCAAACTTCTGGTCAAAGGACTGGTCCTTATTGGTACGCTTGTTTCCACTTAGGTCTCTTCCGCCACTGTTCAGTTCACATTAAAAACATATATGCTCAGATATATTGCACTAACACAAAAACATCTAAAAGTGAAAATATGAAACATATTACATGAGACAATTAAATAAACAACAGATTTGAATCTTCACATGTATGCTAGGAGATGACTATGAATGAATCACTAGTCAAAAAAATGAAGGGGAAAAAAAGATAAAGGAGAAAAACAAGTAAACAACTTGGGCTAGGAGATGTTATAGGCAAACATGAGCTAGTACATTCAAATAAATAGATTAACATTATCATCAGAATAACCCATGTTCTTATTTAAGTTGTTGTGTGACCAACAAATATCTTTCCAATCAAAATGGGTGTAGAACACACATCTATGTCAAGAAGCACCACAAAAGAATGTAAATTTGAAATAGTTATTTTAAGGAGAAAAAGTTAATCATGCAAGATAAGCTGCTGTGCTAAGTACCTTCCAGTGTAAAGAAACCACTCCCCATGGTCTTCGTCATCTGCGTAGCCCCCGGATAATGCAACTGATTGAGCTCCATATGTAGACTGCCCTGCAATCCCGGCAACATGGGGAAAGTGGGCACCCCATTGTCTGCATTCCATTCTATCCTCCCACGATTCCCCAACCAGCACTCCCTTGTTCCTTTTGGGGTCATGTTCAGCAAGTATAGGGCCAAAGTGATCGGGAGCAATTGTCACAAAGATTTGGCCACTGCAGGCATTAGCTTTCCCAGCATACTTAGCCCTCTCAGTTGTGAATGCAGTCTCAGGCCTATTCTCATTGCCTATGAAATGATATGGAGTTGTCGAATTACTCGTCGAGGACGGTTTTGCTGTCCTAGCCATACGAATAGCGACCACAAGTGCTGCATTGATTCTCGGTTGGGATGCCAATTTTGGTGGAATAGGTGCCCGACACTTAACACAGCTACGCTTACCTTGCCCAATCCACTTCTGGAAGCATTTCAAGCAGAAATTATGGCCACAGGGCGTCTACAAGAAGGAAAACAGACAAGGAATTAGTATCTGAGAGTAAAATATGAACCTAAATACTTGAAACACTAAGTACCTAAATAATTAGGGGGAGAATCACTATGTCAAGGAGGAGGAACCCCACATAAAGGAGAGGATGTCAAACCGTGAAGGAGAGAGTTATTGAAAAATCCTAACGGAATCTTTTCATTGCACAATCACAAGCCTACTGATAATTAATGTTAAGTGTTATATTAGAGTTATTAGTTAATGGGCTTTAGTCCCACATTGCTTAGAATAATAGGAGAGGAGGCTAGCCTCTCCTATATATATGTATTCTCTCATCAATAATAATAATCTCATTATTTCTATTCTACATGGTATCAGAGCAGAAACCCTAGCCGTCACCCCCCACTCTCCACAAAACCCTAATCTCCACACACAAAAAACCTAGCCGTCACCCCCCCTGCCCCCCCCCCCTCCACGACCTGCTGCCCAACCCCTCCGACCTGCTGCTGCACCTCCCCCCCCCCCCCCCCCCGACATGCTGCTGCTGTTGCTGCACCTCCCCCCCCCCCCCGACCTGCTGCTGCTGTTGCACTTAGGCCTACATATTAATAACATGAAATTTATATTTTATTGATGAGAGACTACATAACTATTCTACAATTAATAACATGAAATTTATATTAAACTAACTAGCACTTAGGCATCGTTTGGTTCACGGATTCAAGGAATTCGGAAAGGAAACTGGTTCCTTTCCTTTGTTTGGTAGCCACCACAAACTTGGGAAGTATTTTCCTGACATGGAGAAAAATAGGAGAAAAAATGATTCCTCTCAAGATGGGATACATTTTCCCTCATTTTTCAGCATTAATTACCAAACATTATGACAAAAATAGCCTTAAGTTATTATCTATTTTATCAATTAACTATTCGTATTATATTGACTATAAGTATTTTGACACGAATATTATTGGAACAATGTTTTTTTCTTTCCTTTCCTACACCAACCAAACACTAGAAGGGAAATTAAATATTTTTCTTAAACGTGTTCCTTGTTTTACTAAACATAGCTATGTTGTTACGGGCGACGCCTAGGCGCGCCCGATTTGAACAGGTCGCCTCGACCTGCATATTTTACTGCAGTGTAAGGCGAGGGCCGCCTAGGCGCGCCTAGACGGACGCTCAGGGGAGACAACTGCGGGCGCCTAGGCGGTGGATCTCAGGATGGACTATGGGCTTTTTACTAATATTTTTTTTGGACTTTAGGGTTATTATTGTTGCTAAAACAGGTGCTATTGTAAAAATTGCTGCTGTTTGCTGCCTTCTGCTACTGCTATTGTTGCCTTTTGCTACTGCTACTGTTGTCTTCTCCCTCTTATTGCAATCTGCTACTGCTGTTGCAGCCTTCTGCTACTACTGTTGCGGCCTTATGCTACTGTTGCTGCTAACTTTTGCTACTGTTGCTGCCTACAATGTTTACACAGGTTTAGAGACCCAGAAATCTGGGCAGCGCCTAGGCGAGGCGGGCATGGTCTCGCCTCGCCTCGCCTAGCGCCCAATACAACATAGAAACATAGGAAAGAAAATTTAATAGGAATCCCACTTTCCCATCCCCATGGAAAATACAAGGGAATTGATTTCCCTTCCGTGAACCAAACGAGGCCTTATAGTTGGTAAAAATCTTCCATAATACTGTCATAGTATGTGCAAGGAGTAGCCATATGACTTATGTACCTCTCTCTGATGAAGTTCTTGCCAAACTGACTAGCCTATTTTGTGCATCTTGGCTACAAGAATGCAAATGCATATGCTCTCACTCACACAACAAACAAAATTACAACATTTCATACCCACTTTAAGCAATAATTAGTTAAATAATATACAGCAAGTTTCAAAAACAAGCATTTCACCTCCATGGATTATGAACCTGAATTACTACATAATTACCCTAGAATATGCCTCTTTCTTCCAATTTGTTCACCCTTTTTAGTTGAAGTTTCCTTGCATTTGTATGATTTGAACCCATGAGCCTACATACTTGCTTCTATAAATTAATTGGTTAAGCTAATGCACTTAATAGTTAATACCTTTATGTCCATCTAAAGTACTTTGGAAAAGGTATATTGCATTCGTAACATAACAAAAGCATAAACAAGATGTCAAGGTACAAAAGGAAGTGATATACTATGCAAGCCATACAAATTAGGAGGGAATGTATTAATAGTACCATAATGCTGACCAAGGGGCATCAAAAGCCAGGTTCAAAGTATCGGTATCGGTATCGGACATTCTGTATGAGTAGCGGTATCAACAGTATTGGCAATATCGGATCGGAGTATTGGATTTTTTGGTATCGGCAATATTAACTAATTATTAATAAATTAGTAAAAAAAATTAGGGGAAAAATAGTTCAAATATTTATGCATTATTTATGTTTTTTTTTGTTTTTTTTTAATTATAATTTAATGAAACGTTAGTCATTCTTGCTAATATATGTTTTCTTCCTCTACATGCTTTTACAATCTTACTATCTCATTATATTCTTACTAAAATACACTTAGCTACATGTTTCATAATATACCAAAATAAACTTAGCTACCTACATCTCATTATATTCTTACCACAATAAATTTTCACTACCTATTGGTCGATACCAATTTTTCCCTACAGTATCGGATCGGAGACCGCCAAATCCAATCTGATATGGCACATATGTATCGGTATCGGCCAATAATTTGATCCTTGATCAAAAGACACTATTTTTTTGTGGATAGTGCGGAAATCAAGAATTCATAATATTGAAAGAAACAATAGGTTGCTTTTACTATACAGTATTAAATTTAGTATAAATCATTATTTTTCCAGCATAAGCAGTTTGCTTGGAAACAAGCCATAAAATAGAAAGAAACAATTAACTCTGATTACAAGTTGGGGTTTACTATTTAAAGTGCCAATTTAGTATATATTAGTCAAACTTACCAATTTAACAAGAAACAAGTTATAAGATAGAGACAATATTACTATTTTTGTGCAATTACTAATGTTTACTGTCCCGGTCCCGCAGAACCGATCGTTCTCACTAGGTCATGATGCCGCACGAGCCTACGTTGCGCTCGCACAGAAGCCACAAAGCAGAAGCATTGAATAATGGAGGAAACACAAGTATTCAAATAATATCATAACTTTTATTAATAATCAGCGAAATTTACAAAGCCATGAGGTCCAGATTCACAATTCACTCAAACTCGCAATCTCTCTGAATACAAACACTCAGCTCTCTCTCTCTCATCTCTCAATACAACAAAACATGGCATTAGTGTAATGTCCCGCACCGCACGGTGCATTATGATGAGCCATTGACTCGAAGAGATTGCGTTGACCCGATGAAGTATCGAGACGAATCGATGCAAGAGTTACGTTAGCCGAAAGAAAGCTTTGAATCGGTTCAAAGACCCAATAAATCGAGTCGAATGCAAAGCATAAGTCCGGTTTGATCAAGTAGTGATTTTAGTTGATTTTCGTGTGCAAGTTATGCTTTTACGCTGGATTGTAAGAGGTCAGCATTTTGCCTATTTTGCAACCGCAAAACCAAAATATCGCCTCGCAACGAACTGAGGCATGGGCACAGTAGGCCGAATCAATCGAGTAGATCAACGAAATAACTAATTCAAAAGAGTTGGCCGTGCAATAAGTTATGAAATCGAGCCGCATCGGCTCAACAAAACGACAAGGCATATCGACTTAAGGTAGGCGGGTTAAAGACCCTTCTCCCCTACTCCTTCGTACCTGATAAAATATACCCATACATACGAGTATTGATATGGAGTTAGCGAGCGTGACTCGAACGATTAAAAGTCTTAGTGTGTGCCGAACATTAAGATAGAACATTGAACAATTGAGGTGACGTGCATCAAGTGCACGAATCGCGGTAGGACATTGATGGTAGAACATTGAAAGGCAATATCGAGATGTGCATCAAGTGCACGACTCAAATAACATTAAACATTAGGCCTAAAACATTAAAAATATGGCATTGAGCGTGCATCTATGCACGAGAGACTATGTGTCTCGTTTAACAAGCGAATTAGACAAGTTGTGGCGTAATGCCACAGAACTATCGGAACATTGAAGGGTATACTTCATGCATCGAAGTATGCAGTTGTGGCACAATTGTCACGGAACTGCTATGATGTGAATAACTTGAGGACGGTGGGCTTAATAGATGTTGCGTTGGAGCATCGTGCATCAATACGAATCTATTGGGACATAATGCCGATAGAACTTGAGATTTGGTTGGAATGATAACTTGCTTGCTTTTGTGCGTATTGCATGGTCAATGGACTTGGATGGCCTGTGCACGGGTGCTGCTTCCCTCGAACGATTACGATCGGGGCACCGGAACCGTTCGGTCTAGGAGGAAATTATGTTTAGTATTTATGGTGCACTTCATTAGGACGGGTTGCGACCGGCCAAAGTTGTGATAAACTATGATATCAGTAAGTTTGGGATCCTTCGGATACTGGACTAGCAATGTACTGGAGCGATCGTCTGCTTACACGTTAAGATACCAAGTCCATTACGACGCAAAACATTGTGACCACTTTCATATAGATAGGGCCAATGGGCTGAAATTAGAATTGGATGCAGGTGCAGAGCCTGCCACCCTTATGATTATGCTTAAGATGATTGGTTGGATGCATGATTTATTGTCCGTTTGCAGGCTAGGCGATTCAAGACAAGATGTACACGATCACTATGGTTATCAATATTATGTAGCTAAAAATAATTGTCGCAGGGACACGATATGTGACACCATTATGCTTTAATTGTTATCGAAAATTGGATGCATGTTTTACTTCTTAAATCTTGCCATGAAACTGATCCTAAGGCAATAATAGAAAGATCACCAAATAAAGATGCATGCTTCACTAAATTTACTTAATATTGGTTTAGGCGAGTGGATCTTGATCGGTACATGTGAGGACGAAGTACTGATCCCCCACCAGATTGCTTGCAGGTTCAGGATATGGTCTGCTCGTGGCAGAGCTTCGCTTGGACGCACTGAGGCAGGAAGTTCCTTAGCATTTCGAGGCGTGCGACCACACTGGGCACGAAGATGTTCGACCGAGAGTCTGGATGTGCTATAGAAGACATGATTCTTATTATATACTCTGTTTTCTTCCGCTGCGAATGCTATCAATTTGAGATAAACTTATGCGAATCAGTCATCTTGCCTTGCACAAACGCAACTCCAGGCTCGTGCGGCATCACGTCCCAGCGAGGACGATTGATTCGGATAAAATCTATCAAGGACGAGCGATTTTCCAGGTCGGGGCATGACAAGTTGGTATCAGAGCAGTTCCATCCTTTGGACCGTGCGAACGAATCTCTTTGACCCTGAGTTGCTTCCACTATCGAATTCAATTGATAAGTTGTTTCCACAACCGTATGGTTCATGGATCTGCTCGATGCTACACTGGATGTTTCATACAATAAGTCTAAATACTTGTGTATGTCTTGGTTGTATATATTTGGAAACTTACGTGATGTTGTCGAATAGTGTTACAAGATATTGATTGCATCAAGTGCAACGAGTTGTGCAATATTTGTTGCATCGGTGAAACAAGTCGAGATTTGGGATGATACGTGTTATATGGCTATGCGAATGGATAGCAAATGTGTTGAACGATTCGAGTGATGGCTTTGAGTATCGAGAATGAATCGTTACACGAGTTGCAACGAATGTGAATGAGAAATCGCAGATGCGATAGTTGCGAGTTGAGTTGATCGCTAAGTCAAACTCAAGTAGGCGAATAAATAAGTTGGCCGAGTTGTGTCGAGCTTCGAAGTAGGCAAACGTGTATGTTGGCCGAATGTTGAGTTGAGCTTTGAATAAGCGATTGTTGTGTATGTGATCGGTATGATCACCAAGGCACGGTTAGATCGGAATAGATATTGGAAAAAACGGTTAGTACGTTGCGAAAGAAATAACTTGATTTATGAGTGATATATGCCATACCACATATGCGATCAGTGCATCAAAATATTGTGTCGATGGTGATAGGCTCGAATTCTGAGTGATATATGCAACACCACTTAGCGATAGCTATGTCAAACTGTTTGGTGACTTGCGATAAATTGCGTCGAGACAATTGTCACGATCGCAATAAAATTGTCCACAACGGACGGGATAGTGTCGAGACTCGAGTGGGAATGGTTCGATAGGAATCGATGCAAATATGCTTCGATAAATTGAGTTTGAACGATGAGGTGCGGACTCGCATTGTTGGATGATGAGCCGAACGAAAATTCGTTGGGTGTAAGCCGAACGATAGGCTGAAAATAGTGAGAGAATTTTGCGTTGAGGAAATGGTTGACTCAATCGAAATTGAGTTGAGTTAGTGCGAAGACTTGTTCGGAACAAGTCAGTTAGATGCGAAGAGTCGTGTGAACGAATTTGAGTTAGCACAAAGAGTCGGTAGCACGATTTGGAAGTACAATTTGCGAATACGAGAATGGATATAAGGAATTGAAAATCGTGTCACTCGGTGATGATAGTTAGCTACAACGAGACGAATCTTGATGCTTGCGAGACTTGATTCGTATTCAAGTTAGGATCATAACAGTGATTGCAACGAATTGGAGTTTATGAGAAAGGAAGATGTTCAGGTTATGCATATCAATGATGATATTGAGACGTATCAAAGACAATATGCAATAACTCGGGGATACTTTGATCAAATGAACAAAAATTATGTTCAGCATTGTTGTTGGATGAATAAGATGCAAGTTAAGTTAATGTCAGTTCGGATGATAACGATGACTACAACGAATTGGAATTTATGTGAAAGGAAGATAATACTTGTCTAAAACGCAAAACGAGTTATACAAGGTGATGGGTATGTAAACATATTTGAGGATGTTGAAATGTGTCGAAAAAATCTGAGAATGTATTGATATATTACTTGGATGAAAACGAAAGGTCTTGATTGTTTCGATGATAACCACAATGTTGATGTTCTTATCTTGTGCGAGCGCAACTCCAGCCTCGCACATGCGTCATGCTGGATTATGGCGATCATTCCACGGGAGCGCTGGCATGATAATTCATGTCCAGCGGAGATGATCGAACTTGCGGGAGATCAGGACGTGGCAACTAAATTTTTGACTTGTGGTTTGATGCGAAGATAATTTCGAGAATTGTTACGATGAGCATAGAGTGTGTCGGATATTGATCATGGGTAGATAGACTCGTACCCGACGCAAACAAATATTGTTTGGTTAGCGATATTGTTAACGATAATGCATGAGTGATTCGGATAGTAACGACACATCAGTTGCACAGATGGACAGATGTATTTTGGATTGAAGAATTATGTTGAATTAGGTAGAGTCTCATAGAAGTCATCGGGAATTGATTTGACTCCGAAATAGGATATAGCATGGTTCGTAGTAACTGTCCCTCGTTAATGATCTTCAATTATCGAGCGTAGCTTCGGGGCAGCCGACCCTAGAAGACTTGACCGTCAAAATCAAGTGAATATCGAAGTCCCATAGGATGACCTAATGATGTCGCATAAGAAATTGCGTCGAGGATAAACTATAGTGCATGTTGAGGATAAATCTAGGCGATCGGATAAGTGCTTTAAGAATTTATGAAACAGTCTCGGGCTGGATCGATAAAGATAGACTTTGACGATTGATCGAATAAATACTCGAGTGGTTCGCAAATCGATGATCAGATAGATGTTGATGAACGTACTTAGCATATCGATGCAGATAGGCGATTACGGAAATCGCGTTGTGTACGAGAGCAAGTAACAGGGAAACGACCCTAGGATTGCGTCATAGATCGGATTCGGTAACGATTAGGCTACGTGTGCTGAACGCTCGATCAAGATTGGCGAGACAAACAAGTCGGGATTTGATTTGAGAAACTTGATTGGTGATTCGTGCTCGATCGAAAAATGGAGATGAACGTATCGTAAAAGACCTTAGGTCAAAAAGATTGTTGTCTTTGAGCATCGTAGACTCAAGTTGATCTCTTGTGTCAAGAAAGATTAAGCACGATGTCTGGATAAGTTACCTAGCGGGGGGGAGCCCCAGATACGATGCGTAGATAGTTTCGAGAACGTGAATCATATCGGATGAGTTGCGTGTGAAGCATAGTACGAATTGTAGGCGAAAAAAATTTGGACATGTTGGACTTTGTCCATATCGTTGAGGCAAAACTTCACCGATAGTTGGATAGAAGGATTTGAGTTGCACGAGGGATAGAAAATATACGGACGAAATGGCGCTACGAAGAATTGTTGCGATCAGATGCACAACGACTTGATGCAACGCATGCGTTAGATGGTCGATGAGAAACTTATGGAATTAAAGTTGCAATTTTGAATCATGTCGTATACAAAGGTGTTTGGAAAATGATCATGTTATGGAATTATACATACAAGAAGGATTTTGGGAATAGACGCTAAGATTTGACCAAGTCGTATACGGAGTGGCTTGTGTTTGAGGATTTAAGTGGAACCGGTTAGCTTTGCTCGAATTTTCTACTATTGCGCTTGGCTGAAATGCATAGATTGGTGGGACGCCTAAAATATGTGTATGATCCAAACTCGATGGTATACCGAATTCAATTGAAACTGTAAGGGCGATCGAAAAGTGTTAAAGAAATCATACGAACACTAGAGATAGAACCACAATAGCGAATCGATGATACGTAGATCACATGGATCGAAAATTCGAGCGGACAAAAGAAACGTGTGGATTGAGAGTTGGATTCGGTTCGAGGACGAACATTGTTCTGAGTGGTATATTATGTAATGTCCCGCACCGCACGATGCATTACGATAAGCCGTTGACTCGAAGAGATTGCGTTGACCAGATAAAGTATTGAGGCGAATCGATGCAAGAGTTACGTTGGTCGAAAGAAAGCTTTGAGTCGGTTCGAAGATCCAATAAATCGAGTCGAATACAAAGCATAAGTCTGGTTTGATCAAGTATTAATTTTAGTTGATTTCGTGTGTAGGCTATGCTTTTACGCTGGATTGTAAGAGGTTGACATTTTGCCTATTTTGCAACAGTGTCCGCAAAACCAAAATATCACCTCGCAACGAACTGAGGCATAGGCACGGTAGGCCGAATCAATCGAGTAGATCAACGGAATGACTAATTCAGAAGAGTTGGTCGTGCAATGAAGTTATGAAATCGAGCCGCATCGGCTCGACGAAACGACAAGGCGTATCGGCTTAAGGTAGGCGGGTTAAAGACCCTTCTCCCATACTCCTTCGTACCTGATAAAATATACCCATACATACGAGTATTGATATGGAGTTAGCGAGCGTGACTCGAACGATTAAAAGTCTTAGTGTGTGTCGAATATTAAAATAGAACATTGAACAATTGAGACGACGTGCATCAAGTGCACAAATCGCGTTAGAACATTGAAAGACAATATCGAGATGTGCATCAAGTGCACGACTCAATAACATTGAACACTAGGCCTAAAACATTAAAAATATGGCCTTGAGCGTGCATCTATGCACGGAGACTATGTGTCTCGTTTAACAAGCGAATTGGACAAGTTGTGGTGTAATGCCACAGAACTATCGGAACATTGAAGGGTATACTCCATGCATCGAAGTATACAATTATGGCACAATTGTCACGGAACTGCTATGATGTGAATAACTTGAGGACGGTGGGCTTAATAGATGTTGCATTGGAGCATCGTGCATCAATACGGATGTGTTGGGACATAATGCCGATGGAACTTGAGATTTGGTTGGAATGATAACTTGCTTGCTTTTGCGCGTATTGTATGGTTAATGGACTTGGATGACCGGTGCAAGGGTGCTGCTCCCTCGAACGGTTACGATCGAGGCACCGGAACCGTTCGGCCTAGAAGGAAATTATGTTTGGTATTTATGGTGCACTTCATTAGGACGGGTTGCGACCGGCCAAAGTTGTGATAAACTATGATATCAGTAAGTTTGGGATCCTTCGGATACTGGACTAGCAATCCATACTTGAGCGATCACCTGCTTACACGTTAAGATACCAAGTCCATTACGGCGTAAAACGTCGTGACCACTTTCATATAGATAGGGCCAGTGGGCTGAGATTAGAATTGGATGCAGGCGCAGAGCCTGCCACCCTTATGATTATGCTTAAGATGATTGGTTGGCTGCGTGATTTGTTGTCCGTTTGCAGGCTAGGCGATTCAAGACAAGATGTGCACGATCACTATGGTTATCAATATTATGTGGCTAACAATAATTGTCGCACGGACACGATACGTGACACCATTATGCTTTAAATGTTATCGAGAATTTGATGCATGCTTTACTTCTTAAATCTTGCCATGAAACTGATCCTAAAGCAATAATAGAAAGATCACCAAATAAAGATGCATGCTTCACTAAATTTACTTAGTGTTGGTTTAGGCGATTGGGTCTTGATCGGTACATGCAAGGACGAAGTACTGATCCTCCAGCAGATTGCTTGCAGGTTCAGGATATATTCTGCTCATGGCAGAGCTTCGCTTGGACGCACTGAGGCAAGAAGTTCCTTAGCATTTCGAGACGTGCGACCACACTGGGTTCAACATGCAACACAAAGATGTTCGACCGAGAGTCTGGATGTGTTATAGAAGACATGATATATGGAACGAGATCCTTTGTGAGCTAGAGAGATCATGAGCGTTGTAAACCAATTGGAATATTCAGTTAGGCCATTCAATGCCTTTGTAAACTCAGTTCATTTATCAATAAAAGAGATTCTTATTATATACTCTGTTTCCTTCCGCTGTGAATGCTATCAATTTGAAATAAACTTATGTAAATCTGTCATCTTGTCTTGCATGAACGCAACTCCAGGCTCGTGCGGGATCACGTCCAACGAGGACGATTGATTCGGGTAAATCTAGCGAGGACGAGCAATTTTCCTGATCGGGGCGTGACAATTAGGCTTACAATTTGTGGATGCTTCAGAAGGCGATATTTAGATAAAGTCTTCAACGCGGCTGCGCGCCTCGAAACGCTAAGGAACTCCATGCCTCAGCATGTCCAAGCGAGCTCCGTCCCGAGCGTGCTGATACCTGAACCTGCACATGAAAACTGGTGGGATATCAGTACACAACCCGTACTGGTGAGTGAGCCCATCGTCCACCCATACAAAATCAACACGTTATTTTAGTGAGTACGACTTATTCTTTTGTGGTCTTTATAATATTATCTTAGGATCAGTTCATGACATATACTATAAAACTTGCTTCATGTTGCAACATCAAGACCGTGCCATAAAAAACCTTACTCGTCATCGTGGTCATGCCTCGGAGCAACGGGAATCATACTCTTTTACTTGCCCTTTCAAATGACTTAAACATGAACTCATAACTTGTGTCAATGACTCAAATATCCGACGCCATTCCTCGTGCCAAAACATGTGTCTCTACTATAGCCAAATCTTAGACTCAATAACTGTAATGCATACCATACAAATATTCCTTGGCTCATTTGTGTCGTGTTTACACTTCTTGACTCAATCTAAGGCATGCGTACGGATTGCCACGATCTTGACGACTCAATCTATATGAAAGATCACGACCCCTCAGGCCTACTCGAGCATGTAGCCTGGCGTATACAAGGTCAATCGGCACAGGTAGCGAGCCCCGTCGAAAGCCTTGAATCACCTGAGCGGTACAATCCAGCTCAGCTACCTTGCTTTCCTCCTAGGCTGAATCGATTATGTAACCCCAGGTTATCGTTCAAGGATGTGAAACCTTGTCGACGAGTTGTCCAATAATCATGCAATAGCCCCCACCTATATGACTCAAACTAATGTTCCTTCTCTTTCTTTCCATACTTCTCATGTAGCTCCCCAAACCAGGGATTGCCACGACGACTTACAGTCCCGAGAACTTTCAATGTTATCATACTCTTTTTTGACTCAAACTCATAAATGACTATTTTGGTACCCTCATGCTCAACTTGAACAAGTTATGTTCCTTTGAAGTGCCCATAAACTGTACCATACTCTATACGATGGACTTTGATACCGTGGGGACGTACATGTGATCAACTTGAACAATCGTGTTCTTTGGATGCCTTAACTCGTGCCATAAATCGTATGGCCCACATTAAAATCATGGGACATGCATGCTATAATAAGCAATGCGACCGTGGGAACATTTAGACTGTGACTGCAAGTCGATAGTCTATGTGCCAAAGTGCCAACTTTGAAAGCCATCATGGAGTGATATATAGGCAACAAGTTAACAATTTCATGTTCTATACATATTTGACACAATGGAATTATTTCCTTAGCTATGTGGATTCACATCCATTTATTAGTGTGAAGGCCAAACTGAGGCAAGTTCATCGAAGCCATACACCTGAACGAATAGTTACCTCGGCCGAGCGGGACTTCAAGCAAATCGTTGCACAGCCAAGTCCAAACGTCATTGCGTTTTGATTCCTCCAGTTGAACTGAGCGGGACGGGACACTACATTTACTATTTTTGCTTGCATGCTGGGTTTGAGTTTACCCTAGAGCTTTCTTGTGGTACTTGCTATTTAGAGTCCGGTCCTATTGGTTTTGCATGACCAGATCTGGTAGCTGAACTAGAGGGTCTACCCTACCTTCCGCTCAATGGTGCAGACTTGGAGGACCGCGACACTGGAACATGAGTAGGTTTCTTACCTTTTGCTCACTTGTACATATTGTCTATGTTGTATATATTCTTTTGAGCATTTAGCCACATGCACATATTAGCATGAGTTATGAGAGTTTGTTCCTGCTTACGGGCAACATGACTCTATATATATTAGTCTTCAACTAGTTTTTTAGTCATGTACTATTGAACGTTCATCAACTTACTTACATAGTTGCTCACTTCATAATCATATTGTCTATAGCGTTTGGGACGTCTCATTGCTTATTTATTATATGTGATTTTTATTTCTTCTTGTTTGTTATGATTAAGACAGAATTGAGACACCTACGTCTTGACTATTAGCATGTAGATAACTCACGTGTCTATTGCAATCGTAATTGTATCTCAGGGTACTGGCACTCTGTATGCGTAGATAGCCTTCATCCATCACTGCTCTCCAATATTATGGTTCTTGGGCGAGACATCATGCTTCCCCTAACATCAGTCCTCGCAATAATTGATTCCCCTACAATAGAAACAATATAGTCCACCGCAGTCGCCACATTCTCGTCCCCATGTACCACAATCTCGAGCAGATAAAGGAGGACACTTACGAGCAACACCCCGACCTCTGGGGAAAGAATCAGAAGTGCCTCATACATACGGAAAATGACAAGCACGGCCTAGCCACGAGTAGCAAGCACAACCGGCAAGGACTCTACAGAAGTAGAAGATGGTGTATGCACACAATAAACCATCGATAGGGCAGTCGTTAAAGAAGGAAAATTGTGTTGAGATATGCGGACACCCTCAAAAGTAGATAGTAACTGAGCCAAGAGAAGGAAACCAACACGGGCTTCTCATTGTTGGTGAGGAATGGCAAGATCGAAGGAGATTTGGCTAAAAGACATT
Source organism: Iris pallida (assembly GCA_029216955.1). Taxonomy (NCBI): domain Eukaryota; kingdom Viridiplantae; phylum Streptophyta; class Magnoliopsida; order Asparagales; family Iridaceae; genus Iris; species Iris pallida. The sequence goes on along the minus strand of JANAVB010008797.1, from coordinate 2,048,541 downwards.
TTATTGTTTAAGAATAGCCGCTAAAGAGTGCACCTAAGTCCTTCAAATCTTCTTCAAGTGTCGCTATATTAAAGGTGTGAAAGATGTCATAAAGTTTCTAAAGAATGTCTTTAAACAAGTGTAGAGACCAAAGATGCATCGAAATTATCTTGGCAAATTTCAAAGACATAATAGAGTTATAGCAAAGCATCCATATAGTTAGGTAAACAAACAATTACCTTGTTGTCATTTTAAAACCAAAAAACATATTGGGAACCCTTGTTTAGTGGTGACTCCGACAAGTGACGATTTAGACTTTTGTTGTTTACAACATTAGACCATTACAAGTAACTTTTTATCCGTGCGAGAGATTGTGTTAAATTCTAAATCTGTATTGAAGTTGAATAAAGAGAAAGAAGCATCAACATGAACACATTTGTCGTCGTTGGAGGTCATATTGTTGTCCAACTCACAAAGAGGCATGAGATAAAAAAAAAACATCAAAGCACCATGTTAAAATAGCGCATCTTCAAAGACAATAGACCAAGCAAGAGATCAAGCAAGCACAAACGAAACCAGTAATATGGATGGCATCGAGAAATTATAGGGATCATAGAAGGCTGGAGAGGGAGATGTCTAGGAGAAGCTATTAAGGATGAGTTGGCTATGGAGGGGCTTGAAGGAAATAGTGTACATTCGTTATATGCACTAGTTGTAATATCTCAATGTAGGCTTTGGTAGTAGCATCATTGTAACAAGTATCTTAGCCTTGTAGAAGACTGCAGTATTAGCTCTGTAGGAACTGGTGTTAGTTTTAGTTTTAGTTGCTTTAGCATTTGCTACTATAATGCAATTTATATCATCTTCTTCAATCATTTGCTACAACATTTCCTTGTGTAAAAATCTCTCAATCGATCAATGACTTTTCTATTTGCAATAACAAAAGCTACAGACAAGCATCCTAATTACATCCACGTAAAGATGAAACAAATAAAACTTATGAGAGACCCAACTGCAACTCCTAGAGTTGATACACGATAAGATACAAGATACACAATAAGGTACACAAGAAAATCGATATGTATCACGACTTGACAACCTAGCGCAACATTATTAGATTGCATTAAATGGGCCATAAGTGCACGAGTTTATAAATGACCAATACCATAACACCAATTGCATCAGCATTTGCTACTATAACAATAAATGCAGTTTATATCACCATCTTCTTCAAACATTTGCTACAACATTTCCCCCATAAAATCTCAATCACTCCATGACGTCTCTATTTGCATTAACAAAAGCTACACACAAGCATCCTAATTACATCCATCCAAAAACTAGTCTTGTAACACCTAATATTTTGTGGATTCCCTTGATAAGTTGAGTTTACAACCAGCTTCAACAAATTTTATTGTGGCAAATTGGAAGGGAAAAAAAATTTGAGACACATTTAGCTATCTTTTATGTATGGCATTAAGATCTAAATCAAGGCTTGTGAAAGGGAGGGAGGGGGTAGGCTTTTAATAGCATTCGAGAGCCACCATTGCAATTCATTTTGGTGAGTATGTTTCTTCTATAAACTTTGACGGCAACTGCAGTCAACTTTGGCTTACCACCTAAACAATATGTTCCATGACTTCTCATCTCTACTATATAGTTTCCTTGGCTCATGGTTCTGTTCTCAACTTGTGAGCAAGCGAACACCCATTCAATGACATAGCAAATCATCCAACGTTCACTTAATCACAATGTAGAAGTAGATTATGCTACTAGCCACACTAAGTGCCTGATTTTGCTAAAATAGTAACAAATTAAGTCCCAATTTCAACAATAGCCAAGAAAAAACAGAGCTACTACTTACAGTAACGGGCCTCTCCGGCAGCTGCATGCAGAAAGAGCACTTGAACTTCTCATCCAACATATCAAGAACATCATTTTTCTCCTCTTTCCTTATCACCTCCTCTTCCTCCTCCTCCTCCGCCGCAGCCGCCCTACCCCCGCCGCTCATCAGCTCCTGCCTCCTCCTCGCCTTATCCGCGTCGGTCAGCGACCGGTCCGCCTCGATCGCCCGGATCGCCGCCACCAGGTCCGACCCGACCGGCGCCGGCGCCACCGCAGACGACACGCGGCCGGCGTCACCACAGTCGGGGCAGAGCCAGTCGGCGACGGCGGCGAGAGTCGCCGGAGGCGACGAGAGGCAGGCCACGTGCCACGGCGCGGCGCACGTGCGGCACATGACGGACTCTAGCGGAGGGGGCTTCCTCTTGCAGGCCATACAGACGCCGTCGCCGTCGATCGGGAGATCGCTCGCCATTGGAAGAGAGAAAGCTAGGTTAGGGTTTCTGGAGAATGAAAAAATTGGGGGCTTACTAGAGAGGGAGTGAAAGGAAAAGGAGATATTTTTAGGGTTTTATAGAGAGAGGAGCAAAAGAGGCGGGGGTTCTGAAAAGACCGGACATGAAGTTTGAATTTTCAAGCCCAGTGGGTAGACTGTCATGTGTTATATAGTAGGGACTTTAGTGTATAATGTCATACTGTTAGTAAACTCACCTAAAATAGCAAGTGACCACCAAAATTTGACTCCAGATTGGTTAAGGTGCTTTGTGTTGGGTATGCTTCTTGGTGTTCATGATATATTAATTCATTGAGAATGCCACTCTTTTGATTTGGTAGTAGAGATCCATAACTGTAATTATGAGGTGGGGTTTACTGAAAGAATGGAGTGATTTGTCGACTCGCGAAAACTCGCCCTACATGTACTCGCAAAATAACATACATATCGTGGAGAGAACGGGAGTGTTTGTGTCACGAGCCACATTATAAGGGACTGTTTGGTAAATCGTAAGTGTAGGAAAATATGGATTTAGACTTTCATGTGGGAAAGAGTGATAGGAATTCATTCACTTTCTTGTCCCCTAGTAGGAGACAAATGTGTTTGGTTGGAATAGGAAAGTGGAAAGTGGGAAATGAAAATTAGATAAATGTGTTTGGTTGAGATAGGAAGTGAAAAGTAAAAAGTGGAAGAATATTTTATAATAATAATAAATTATGGTTAATTCACAATACAATGTAATAAATTAAATAATTAGTTTAATAAATTAAGATAATTAATTAGTAACTAATTAAATATTTATCAACTCAAAATTAATTACTAACCAATTAAGAGTTTATATTTAAACAAATGTGTTTGGTTGGGATATGATATGAAAAGTGAAAGTGGAAGAGTATTATTTAATAATAGTAAATAATGATTATTTCACATAATAATTTAATAAATTAAATAATTAGTTTAATAAATTAAGATAATTAATAGAGGAAAAGTAGACAAATATGTTTGATTGAGAAAGAAAAATAAAAACTGGAAGAGTATATTATAAATTATAAAAGTAGTAAAGTATAATTAATTTACATACAATTTAAAAAATTAAATAATTAATTTAATAAATTAATATAATAATTAATTAGTTAATTAGTTAATTTTTTAAAAACGAGAAGAGTAGACAAAGTGTCTCGGACACATCCAAAATTAATTAGTTAATTTTTTATAACATAACAATTTTTTGTAATGGATGTGTAGTTATTTTGGCTTTTTTATAACTAATCACTTGCCAACTATCAGCGTTTTTGTAATGGATGTGTAAGTTATTTTTTGTAATGGATGGGGAATCCGTCCACATCCATTGGAAAAAAATGGATGTGTTAGCAGTGTTTTTGGTGAACTTTTCCAGCCGACCGGAACTGGATCTGTCAGTCCGGCTCTACTTTTCCTCTAAAATTCAATTTTACCAAACAGTGGAAGATTGGAATGTTGGCTCAATTCCGGATGAAAGTCCAAATCCGACTCCACTTTCCTGGAACCAAACAGACCCTAAGAGCATCATTAGTAGTTGGGACTCTCCAATGCAATTTGGAGCCCAAAATTTCAAAAAAAAAGTAAATGTAGAATGGGTTGGGTTTGTATGAGAATAGTAGGAAATGATAAAGTGAGTTTCGGTCCCAAAAATTGTGTGGTCAAAAATTAATGTAGGAAAAAAATAATATAAAGTTTAGAATCTAGAAAGTTGGGCTCCAAATTAGAACTTACTATTCTACAAAACAAGTTTCTACAATCTAGAATCTAGAAATTGGGAGGCCCAACCCTTAGCACCCATGGATGGGTTGGGACCGAAATTGTAGAAATTGGGACTAGGGATGAGACTTATTATTCTACAAAATGAGCTCCTACATTCTAAATCTAGAATCTAGAAAATGGGATGGGCCTTACTAATGATGCTCTAATCAGTCAATATTCGATCAATTTTTTTGAATTTTTTTTTAAATAAATTAATATTAATATTCTACTATTTAGAATTAATTTTTAAATTGCATTAGCTTATCTTTACCCACCCGAATAATAATATTTCTTATGTCGTTCATTATGTAGCTCACTTCATGAGCCAAGCTTGCTCTTTCCACCAGGTTGCTACCAAATGGATCCTTCGAAATCTAAAAAAATCTCCTGATTTTGGCCTAATCTTTCGTCGCTCAGCTAGACCATTCACAATCAATGTCTACTATGTCACAGCGTAGACAGGCTTTCCCGATTCTCACCAATTCTCTACTGGTTTGTGCATCTTCTTATGGTCTAATCTCATCTCTTTGACTGCCAAGAAATAATTGTCACAATCCGCTACCCAAATTGTTGGGCCGGGCCGAGTCATGTCCAGCCTACGCTTGTGATAAAGCGTAGTAAGCTGTTCTAAAGACAAATACGATAAGACCAAAGTGTGCTAACAGTTCTATATGTCAAATTGAGTCATAATATCTCCAAACACAAAATCATCTCGTATATAAATATGTTCCAAGTACATGTCCAAAATGTAAAACTGGATACAAGTCCAGTCACAAAATACATAGTCTAAAACATGACTACTCTCAAAAGTCCCGAGCAACTACACAAACTAGACGAGTTTCCCTGCAGGTACATCCTCGTAAGATAAAGTCGGATCCTCGATGGCAACTCCATAATAGGAATCACATAGCAACTCCTCTGTAAGTATACCTACAACGTTATCCTGTCAGGACGGGAGCAAGTACTGATTCTAGCAAACTAAATATATGAAACATGAAATGAACAATAGTGTAATAAACATGAATCATGTCATATCACAATCTATCATGGCAAGAATACATATGTCATAGAGACAGATGTATATCTAATGTTTAAAACTGTAGCAGGTACGTGATCATCAATAGGTGTATAATGTGCAGGGGCACATAATGAAATGTATTTTCGTACAAGTGATACGACGATAGATGTACATACGCACAAATCCGCTTTGAGATAAAGGCCTACGGCGTAGTAACATATAAATACGATAAGACCAAAGTGTGCTAACAGTTCTATATGTCAAATTGAGTCATAATATCTCCAAACACAAAATCATCTCGTATATAAATATGTTCCAAGTACATGTCCAAAATGTAAAACTGGATACAAGTCCAGTCACAAAATACATAGTCTAAAACATGACTACTCTCAAAAGTTCCGAGCAACTATACAAACTAGACGAGTTTCCCTGCAGGTACATCCTCGTAAGATAAAGTCGGATCCTCGATGGCAACTCCATAATAGGAATCACATAGCAACTCCTTTGTAAGTATACCTACAACGTTATCCTGTCAGGACGGGAGCAAGTACTGATTCTAGCAAACTAAATATACAAAACATAAAATGAACAAGAGTGTAATAAACATGAATCATGTCATATCACAATCTATCATGGCAAGAATACATATGTCATAGAGACAGATGTATATTTAATATTTAAAACTGTAGCAGGTACGTGATCATCAATAGGTGTACAATGTACAGGGGCACATAATGAAATATACTTCCGTACAAGTGATACGACGATAGATGTACATACGCACAAATCCGCTTTGAGATAAAGGCCTACGACGTAGTAACATATAAAATAAAACTTTGCTCGCTACGGTAGAGGGGGCATGATCACGTACTCAACTATCAAGATTCTAAACATTGAGAGATACGAGAATAGCATAAAACATGGTGGATACCAAGAGCAGTATAAAGCATGTGAAGCATGTAGAGAGATATGACTTGGAGTTGTAGATATCGGTATTTTAACATGGTTTATACACAATTCATTATATGCTGTAAATAAAGTTTGTAGAGGTACTTGCCTCTAGCAAAGCAAGGTAGTGAAGAAAATACTATAGATGTCTGGTGTCTCGTCACTGTAAAAATAATACATAAACTTAATTTTTATACTAAGTTAAACACTAGGACACTAGCTGTGCGACACGACTTTCTGACTGGACACCTAGTCAAATGGTGAACTTTAGCATAGGAGACCAATATGGGGTGACACAATACCCAAATTAACTTTCTAGGACCTTTACACTATGGTAGGGTGAGGTCCAATACTACAATATCCTAAAATCACACAATTCATCGTAAGTCGTAATTAATCAATAATTAAATCAGACTGTACACTATGTTTCAACAATTTTTAGGATAGACAAAAGGCTCAATTATACATAAAATAAAGTACCAAAATGATCCTTGTTAATTATAGAAATTTATACTAATTTGTTTGGAATTTAAAAACCCTCACAGATATTTATTAAAAATCAGTAAACATAAGTACCCTGAAAATGAGTTATGTTTTCCTATTTTTATAGCATGCCAAAAGTACTTATTAAATGCGAGAAAAATTATATTAAATTTTATAAATTAACATAGTATTTAAATACAATTTTTCTAATATTTTTACAGCAATTAAAATATATATAAAAATTCAAAAATAGTAAGTTATAATTTCTAAAAAATAATTAATTAATTATTTAATATTTTATCCACGTATACGAAATTGAACCGAAGTCTAGATACGGGACCCAAAGCCATGAATCAAGTCCAATATGACTTGTATATGCCTTGAATGTATTTAGACATATTTGGGCCCAAAACCCATGCTAGGTTTGGATATCAAATGGCCATGATTAATAAGATACAATAATTCATATATTAAAATATATAGTAAAGTATTTTAATAATATATATTAAAGTAGTGAAATATACAACTCATAAAATTATATAATAAAATAACTTATGAATTTACACATAATAACATTTTGCACAAAATTGTACTTGAAACATATATACATATACAACAAATACATATATATATATATATATATATATATATATATATATATATATATATATATATATATATATATATATATATATATATATATAGGAAGATTTATGAAATGCCCAAAAACTAAAAAAGTTTTATGTAAAACCCACCGCTAAAAAAACTTTCATCGCGTGCCCAGAATTAGAGAAACTTATCCAAAGCGGGTTCCAAATGACCCTTTTGCCCTTCCTTTTAATTTATTAGAAACACCCACAAAACTGCTCTTAAAAAAAACGTTTCAATACTCCATCTTCTTCCATACGCTGCTCACTTTCGAATCTAGGTTTTCTCCTCAAAAATCTTCAAAAACTCGTCGAAAAATTTCGGAAAGACCGGGACGAACGACAAAAGTGCTAAAACGGAGGTCCAAACATCATTTTTTTGCGAATCTAAAATTTTGGAAGGTCGTCTAATGATGAAGCTGTTACTTTCAGTCTCCTCGACGATACGCTCATTTTGCGACAAACGGGACCTCGTTTCGACCTCCCAGTCAAAAGTTATGGCCCTCCAAAGTTTCAGCTAACCATAAAATGCAGGAGAATGGCATTCTCCGTCTTAATTTACACGGAGAATGGTCATTCCAGTGTTAAAACGCAGGAGAATGACCATTCTCCGTGTTAGAAACACGAAGAATGCCATTCTCCGTGTTAAATGAAACGGAGAATGTCATTCTCCGTGTTAAATAAAACGGAGAATGGCATTCTCCGTCCTAATTAAGACGGAGAATGTCCATTCTCCGTGCTAAATTAAACGGAAAATGACCATTCTCCGTCTTAATTAGGACGGAGAATGCCATTCTCCGTTTAATTTATCACGGAGAATGGTCATTCTAGTGTTAAAACGCAGGAGAATGACCATTCTCCGTGTTAGAAACACGGAGAATGCCATTCTCCGTGTTAATTAGGACGGAGAATGCCATTCTCCGTCTTAAATAAACGGAGAATGCCATTCTCCGTCCTAATTAAGACGGAGAATGACATTCTCGGTCCTAAGTAAGACGGAAACGGAGAATGTCATTCTCCGTGTTAATTAGGACGGAGAATGACATTCTCCGTCTTAAATAAAACGGAGAATGGCATTCTCTGTCCTAATTAAGACGGAGAATGCCATTCTCGGTCCTAATTAAGACGGAAACGGAGAATGTCATTCTCCGTGTTAATTAGGACGGAGAATGGCATTCTCCGTCTTAAATAAAACAGAGAATGGCATTCTCCGTCCTAATTAAGACGGAGAATGCCATTCTTCGTCCTAATTAAGACGGAGAATGGTTATTTCCAGTGTTAAAACGTGTAATTTAGTTTTTTCAGGAATAAAAAGTTTCGTTCTTCTTTCAAAGCGATGATAATTCTTATGGAAAAGAAGAAGAAAGATCTTCTCTCCACAATTGAAGATCTGAGTTCAAATGTCTCCATGATGAAGATGATGATGATGGTGATGATGATGACGAGCGATGATCTGAGTTCGACTGAAGAAAAACACACCGAACTACGAACGATCTTTGCGATCTCTGCTGAATATGAGAGCAATGGAATTCAGATTTCCCGTGAAGAAGAAGAAGACGAAAATCGCAATCCAGATCTGAGTTTTTTGAATTCAAATACATATAGATGACCAATTCGCACGGAGGGGTAGTTTCGGTATTATAAAAATAGCAGTTTCTAGCGGGTGGCATCTAAAAGGGAATCTTGGAATATTTAACGTGAAAATACTTAATTCTGGGTATTTCATAAAACTTATCCAGCAGGTGGGCATTTCATAAAAGCCCACCCCGAAATTGGGTTTCTCAGCAATTTCCATATATATATATATATATATATATATATATATATATATATATATATAAGCCAATGGCCTTGTAGCCTACCGGTTAGGGCCTTTGGCACCCGGGGCATCGGACGGAGTTCGAGCCCCCACGGGGGCGGCTTGGTGGTTCGCCCACGGCCCCCGGGCCAGGCGGTGGCTGGGTGTCTCCGACACGGCCGCTTGGTTTAAAGAAAAAAAAAGAAAAAAAAAGAAATATATATATATATATATATATATATATATATATATATATATATATATATATATATATATATATATATATATATACATAATTATATAGATATTTATATATATAATGAACATATATATATAATAATATACATATATATATATATATATAAATATACATATATATATATATATATATATATATATATATATATATATATTATATATACTGTTATATATAATATATATACTTAATATAAAATATATATATAAATACAGTATATATATTATATATATAACAGTATATATAATATATATATATATATATGTATATGTATATGTATATGTATATGTATATGTATATATATATATATATATATATATATATGTATATATATATACAAAAAAAAAAAAAATATATATATATATATATATATATATATATATATATATATATATATATATATATATATATATATATATATATATACATATATATATATATAATAAAAAACATATATATATATAATAAAAAAATTAAAAAAAAACAAAACAAAAGAACACAAAAGGGGGCTCAAACTCGGCCCGCTAGAACAAGGGGTGGGTCTGAACGCCATTCGGCCGACCATGGGGTCAACTCGAGCTTGCTGTTAGGGTTGGGGTTCACATAAAATATAAACCCAACCCAACAGTATAAACCCAATAACCAAAAAGAAAAATCCGATAACCTATTAACCCGTTAGTTATGTGTCTTCATGTCCTGATAGTTAGGGACACGAAGACACACGAGTCCTGTGTCCAAGGCGTGTACGACACACACGACTTGAGTTTACCGTATCCGAGCACATCAGTGGACTCCTCGTATCTAGGCGAGTCCAGTGACACAAATACGAGACACTGAACGACACGAGGGGTGAGCTGACACCTACATGTTCGATGGGCAGTGGCCGTCGAGGGTGCTACACGGCGGAGGAGGCGTCGGGGTCGACGGAGGAAAGTGGCACTGAGCTCATCACGTCGTGGCGAACAATATAGCAGTGGTCGGAGGCGGTGGCGTGGCCTGTAGGGGCGACGCTCCTATATCTAGGGTTCCGGCGAGTTCGTCGGAGAAGAAAGGGGGTGGGCCAGCACTGTGGTGGTCGGGAAATAGTCTAGGGTTAGGGTTTAGGTCGGGGTCTATTTATAGGGTCGAATGGCGGTGGAATTAGGGTTAGGGTTACGGGAAATTAGGGTTTTAGGCCGGTCGTCGGTGGTCGGTGAGATCGTGGGGGGTGTGACGGGTGTTTTACAATTAGGTCCCCCAAGTTTGGGGTTTTACAAACTAACCCTACCGCCTTACAGTTTGCAAAATATAATTTACAAACTGATATAAAACAATTAGAAAAATTACAAACTGATATAAAAATAATTCAGCAAATTACAAATTGATATTAAAATAATTTAAAAATTTGCAACTTGATATTTAATAATTGCAGATTGATATTTTAAGCTATAAAATTATATAAAAAATATTTAAAATCTTAGAAAATTCTTAATAATTATAATAACTTATTTTAAGGATAAAAATGCTATTTAATTAAAATATAATTCCTTATTTTTAAAAATAGTTAAAATATTCAGGGGCTTACAAATCTTTCCTCCTTGAAAAATTTCGTACTCGAAATTCATAAGGATAGAAGACTCTACAAACATTCTAACATAGCAAGCAATGCAAACAAATGACTAAGGCTACTATTAAGACTAACCTCTAAGGTATCAAGCGGGAACGGGTGGTTCCCTTGCGGCTGTTGGGTCGAACAAGTAAGGATATCTCTTCCTCATGTCCGACTCCCTCTCCCAAGTGATTCCCCCGAAGAGTGACGGCTCCAAGATACTCGGACCAAGGGTATGACTTTGTTCCTCAGCCTCTTCTCCCTTCTATCCAATATCTCCACTGGCTTCTCAGTAACTGCAAGGCTCGGTCCGATCTCCAACTCTGAATGATCTAGCACATGGCTGGGGTCTGGAACGTATCTTCTCAGCTGAGACACATGAAAGGCATCGTGAACTCTCGCTAGGTTGGGTGGAAGTGCAACCCTGTAAGCTACCTCTCCGATCCTCCCAAGTATCTCGAACGGTCCAATGTATCTGGGGCTCAACTTGTCGTCTCATCCGAACCGGATCGTCCCTCTAGTAGGTGATATCTTCACCAGTACCATATCTCCGTCAGCGAACTTCATCGGTCTGCGACTAGCATCGGCCCAGTGTTTCTGCATGTCCTGAGAAACTCAGATTCTGTCTCTGATCATCCTGACCTTCTCTGCTGCATCAGTGATCATCTCTAGCCCAAGCATAACTCTATCCCTAACATCATCCTAAAAGAGCGGTGTACGACATCGGCGTCCATATAGTGACTCGAAAGGAGACATATCGATGCTGGCTTGGTAGCTGTTGTTGTATAAAAACTCTACCAAGTGCAGATGGCCCTCCCATGATCCGCCAAAGTCAAGCACACAAGTCCTCAGCATGTCCTCTAGCGTCTGTATCGTCCACTCAGACTGTCCATCTATTTGTGGGTGGTAAGCTGTACTGAACTTGAGCTGACTTCCCAACTCTTCCTGCAAGCTCCTACAGTAGTGGGACGTGAATCCCATACGATGCTCACTGGTACTCCGTGTAAGCGAACTATCTGCTGCATGTATAGCTCCGCCAACTTTTTGGTGGAGAGCCCCACCTTGAAGGGTATGAAGTGCGTACACTTCGTCAGCCTGTCAACGATGACCCAAATGGCATCCTTTCCTCCTTGGAAACGAGGAAGCCCTGAGATGAAGTCCATCGTAATGTGTTCCCACTTCCACTCGGGAATAGGTAACGGCTACAATAGACCAGCTGGCATCTGACGCTCTGCCTTGACCTGCTGGCAAACTAGGCATCTCGAAATAAAATACGATACATCTCTCTTCATCCCGTGCCACCAAAGATGTTCCCGCAAGTCACGGTACATCTTGTTGGCACCAGGGTGAATAGAATATCGCGATCGATGCGTCTCCTGTAAGACTGCCTCTATCAGCTCTCCCTTCGGCACGTATAACCGGCTGCCATGCCTCAATGATCCATCCTCTGCTACGGTGAAGTCATCTAGCAATCCAGCTAAAGCCTGGACTCTGAGTCTGCGGAGGCTTTCATCTGTAGACTGTGTCTTCTTGATCTGCTCCATCAAACCTGACTGAATGTCTAGCGCCATCATCTGTATCACTGATCCTGGCCGAACTATCTCGATACCGAGCTTCTCCAGATCTTTCCAAAAATGCCGATCTATCATCAGATACCATGCCATCGGATGCCTGCTCAGCGCATCCGCTACCACATTTGCCTTTCCTGGGTGATACTGTAAATCGATGTCGAAGACTTTCATCAACTCCAACCATCGTCTTTGCCTCATGTTCAGCTCCTTCTGCGTGAACACATACTTCAAGCTCTTGTGGTCAGTAAAGATTTCTACTCGCTCTCCGTATAAGTAGTGTTTCTACAACTTGAGTGCAAAGATCACCGCAGCTAACTCTAGGTCGTGGGTAGGATAGTTCCGCTCATGAGTCCGTAACTGCCTAGATGCATAAGCAATCACTTTTCTATGATGCTGTAGGACACATCCTAGCCCCTTTCCCGAAGCATCGCTGTATATGGTGAAACCTCCAGATCCTGAAGGTAATGTCAAAATTGGAGCGATCGTCAGCCTCTTCTTCAGCTCCTCAAATACTGCTTGGCAGTCCTCTGACCAGGTGTACTCTGCGTCCTTCTGTGTTAGTTTCGTCATGGGTTCAGCTATCCTAGCAAAGTCCTGGACAAACTTTTTATAATAACCTGCTAATCCCAAGAAGCTCCTGATCTCTGAAACTGACGTCGGAGCCTCCCATGTCTCAACGGCAGCAATCTTCCTAGGATCCACTGAGATCCCTTCTCCAGTGACTATATGACCGAGAAACTCCACTCGGTCTAAAAAAAACTCGTACTTCGACAATTTGGCATACAACCTCTCCTTCCTCAGAATCCCCAAAACTGTCCGCAAGTGCTCTGCGTGCTCTTCCGACGTCTTCGAGTATATCAGGATGTCATCGATAAACACCACGACGAACTTATCCAGATACTGGTAAAATGTCTTATTCATCAAGTTCATAAAGACAGCTGGCACATTTGTGAGACCAAATAGCATCACCAAAAACTCGTACTGCCCATACTTCATGTTGAACGTCGTCTTCTGGATGTCTGCAGCCCTGAATTTCACCTGGTGGTAACCGGATCTCAAATCCATCCTGGAAAATACCTTTGCCCCACTCAACTGGTCGAACAAATCATCTATCCTGGGCAGAGATATTTGTTTTTAATGGTGATGGTATTCAACGTCCAGTAGTCAATACACAACCGGACTGTACCATCATTTTTCGGTACAAAGAGTACTGGCACTTTCCATAGAGAAGCACTAGATCGAATAAAATCCTTTTTCAATAGATCATCAATCTGCTCCATTATCTCTACGGCCTTCTTGGGGTTCACTCTATAGCAAGCCCGGGATACTGGTAATGAACCCTGTACTAAATCTAAAATGAACTCCACATCTCTGTCAGGCGGAAGTCCTGAAAGATCCTATGGGAATACATCCATAAACTCCCTAATGATAGGGTGTGGCGGTGCTAACTCCCCAACTGTCGCACAACAGTTCGATTCTAGGCTGATCTCCGGCCCTGTCCTCCTGACACTGAATGGTATCGTGCTTGGGGACTGAACAGAATACTACCCTCATGGCAGTCTATAGCTGCGTGAGCATAGCTAAGCCAATCCATCCCCAATATGATATCATACCTGGGGAGTGGCATCACAAAGAATCGTCCCCTAAACTCTCTCCCAGCTATTGTCACGCCCCGCTCCCGTAGGAGCGATCGTCCTCGCTAAAGCGTGATGCCGCACGGGCCTAGGTTGCACCCGTGCAAGGCCAAGTCCAGAAACGGCCGATTTGATGCTAGGCCACAGAGTCGCACAGAGTGTCCCCATTTGCAGCGGAAAGTAAACGAACACACAAGTTGAATACGGAATTAATCTCTTTATTGATATTCAAGAAGTTACAAACGGCGCTAGGACGATATTACAAGTCGCTCAAGCTCTCTCTCTGAAACATAAAAGGCGTGCCAAGTGGCTTACAAGATGGAATGATACATGGCGATGTTCCAATACATTATGTCCTGTATATGGTGCTCCAGCTCCTTGCAACGCTCCAAGGCTCAAGAGATAGCTCCGCACCTTAGCACGTACGAGGAAAGCTCCGCACCCGCCGACGTCTCCTGCTTCCTGCAAGCAGACTGTGGGATTATCAGTACATTGTTATGCACTGGTGGGGAGGCTAGCTCACCCACAATGCTATCATTACCAAACACGTTGCATTTACTTTCGTACCGACTATCATTCATTGTCTTTCTAATCTTGCCTTAGGGTCAATTTCATGGCACATATCATGACCTATCTCGTATTACAGATTTCAAGTGTCGCATGGAAAATGCATGCACGACTTACCCATACTTACCGTCCGGCCTTCCTTGTCCAAGGTAAACCAAGTTAGTCAACATTAACATGAAGTAACATGACGTGATTTATGTAAACATTCAATGTTACTGGCGAGTCCATGTCTCGGGTTCTAGCACGTCGTGGGCATATTCTAGCACGTCGCAGGCATGTTCAGAGTGTTACGTTTCGAGCATGTTCAGGAGGCACATTTCCAGCATGTTCAGGGTGTTATATTTCAAGCATGTTTAGGCATGTTACATTTCGAGCATGTTCATGTTCAGGATATTACTTTGCAAGCATGTTCAGGAGTGTTATATTTCGGGCATGTTCAGGAGTGTTATAATTCGAGCATGTTCAGGAGACACTTCATTTAGTTAACTTAGACTACTTGTTTCAATGCAAGAACTTGCACGTGGATTGCCACCAGCATAGTCCACTTAATCTACATGCATGGGTCGTTGGCTTTACAAGCCATTTTGGACATATCACGTGGGCATTCTCACCTATCGAAGCATGATGGCTGGTACACCTTGATAGTTTCTTGAAATGCCTGGCCTTACGTCTCTTTGAGTGGCCGAGCCCCCACTCAAAGCAGCCCGTAAGTCCCATGTCTGATTCCGCCTAGGCCGGCCACGGTATTCCTCCCCATCGCCCGTGCCGCAGAATCCTTCCTCAAGACGGCCATGGTATTCCCCCCATCGTCTGTGCCGTTTGTCCACGACCATTTTGTATTTTACTTGTCATTTAACATATCGGCTGTCTTGAGCCATAATGCGTTATCGACCAGGTTGGCGTCCGTGCAGTGCGGGTAGCGAGCCCCGTTGCACGTGCCCGTCATACCTGTCGCTAACGTCTTTCATGTCTTATCTTGTATTCACTCTTTCATTTCTTTCTTTCACTTGTTCGTTCATTCATTCATGTTTCACGTATTCATTCATTCATTCACTGATTCATTGATTCATACATTATGCAACTCCCCGTACGGGAGTCGCCTTGGCGACCCATCGGTCCCGAAGTCTTTTAATGTTGCTATACTCTACTCGGAACGACTATGTCGATAGTCTTCCGTTTCATTGTTGTAACCCATTGATTGTTTCATTGTTGAACGCGTGAGGGACTTGAACATGAGCTTGTGCCTTAGCACGAGCGTAGAGCGCGGCACGAGAGTTTCTATATTTGCCGAGTTCTTTTCCATGTTCTAAACAAGCATGCAAGACGGGATTATTCCCTTAGCTAGGTGCGTTGAGTCATTTATTAGCATGTGCTGGATTATCGCCTAACGATTCTCGTGATAGTGTCCACATTGTTATGTGTCTAGGCTAAGCACAGACGGGTTCATCGGAGCCACCCACCTTAGCGATGTTCGCATCGGCCGAGCGATACTCCGAGCGCGCCTTTGAAAGTCTAAGTCTGGCTTCATCTTGACGGGCCAATGCAAGCCTTGCATCGATTCTTCATCCGGTCGATGCCAACTCTTCGGGTCGACGGCTCGTTTGAGTCATTGCACTTGCCGTTTGGATCGGCGTTCCGCTAGGGCGGAGTGGGTCGTTACATAATACACCACTCAAAATAAGTCTCGTCCTCGAGACTTCTTGAGTACAGGTCATCCTATCATTCCTTAACTCGTGTCATCGTTTTTCTTAGACAATTTCATCGAACGGCTCTATCGTTCGATAGAATCGAACCATACTTGATATCTTTTTAAGTTCCGTGTCGCACGCGTTTGGTCGATTTTATTGAATAGCCTTTCATTCATTTTATAGTTGATTGTACTTATTCAATTCAAGTGTTTCTTCGTCTTGGTTGCTATTTCTCTGTGTCATGGGACGAAAATATTCACACGAGGCACATTGTAATTCATCAAATACGAGGGTCGTAGGCTGAGGCAAACTCACTTTCGTTTATCTCGGTCATCGAGATGACCCGATTCGCTTCTCAAGCGTTCGTGTCCACGAAATCAATATGATTTCTACTTAGCGGGGTCGACCAAGTCTATGTGATTTTTGTCCGATTCAAGACTAAGTATTGCACTATCCTCGAGTATATCTTCCTATCAATGGTCCAATTCGTTATACCAACTTTTATTTGCACGATATCGATTCCATATCATTCACTTGTTTAGGGCCAATCTCGTTATCGTTCACGCACACTCCGCTTACACGTTTCTTTGATTCCGAGCCTCGCTCGTACTAGTATCGATCCTTTACTTAACGCAATTTCAAGATCTTCGACACTCTCCCATTCCTCAAGTCTTGCTTGAACTCAATGTATCACTTGGCTGGATCGTGCACGCATTCCAAGCGTCCCCAAAATACATACATTCAGCCAAGCCACATGATCTAGAAATTTGTCATTCTCACTCGAGTCGCATCGTGCACATACTCAAGCGTCCCTGAAAATATGCAAGTCAGCCGAATCTCGTGAGGGGTATTCTTATATTTGTGATTCACACTATCCATCCATGCCAATCCTCAAGATCAATCCTTCGATTGATAACTCATGAAACAGGGCATCTTGCCTACCCGCTAGGCCATTTTTTCGAGGCTAAGTCAATGTCAGGATTGGAATCATAGTTCCCCAACAATAATGCCAATACTGACCCCAATCCTAGGGTCAAACCAAAGTCGGTAGTACGGGGTTTTCTACCTAAGCTCGCGTCACTCAGATTTCTAAACATCGAGCACGATCACCTATTCGCATCAATGTATTTGTCGCACACCGCAACGAATTCAAATCCATTCAAATCACTAAATTGACATACTTCACATATCCATTCTAACCAATTCACGTATTCGATCACGAGTTCATCTAACTTGACAATATGTTGCACCCCAATCTCATGCGAGTCCGATTTTCCACGGTAGTTCATGAATCACCATGCAACGCTCCCGTGGAATAATCATTCTCATCGGGACGTAACTCTTGTTTGGGTCCAGACTAATTCATTCTCGATACGTGGATCGGACCTACGCAATCCTCAAGCTTAATCATCAAGCACACTGAATCATTCTCAAGTCACCTTCGTATCAAACCACAAGTCGAAGCACACAAATTGCCACGCCATGCTAGTTCAATCACCCCCGCTATATGAATCACCATACCAGCGCTCACGCGAAGTGATCGTCTTATCGGCGCGACGCATGTGCGAGGCTGGAGTTGCGCTCGCATAAGACAAGAATGTCGACATTGGGGTTATCGTCGAAGCAATCCAAACATTTCATTTTCATCCAAGCCGAGATCTCTACTCGATAGTCCGACCGTCATGCGTTCAACTAGAAAATCCTCGAGCCAAGTCTATATTTTCCTCAACACATTCTTTTTACATCTCAAGTATAGCATCCAACGGAACAATGACATTTGCACAATCGCCATTCGCTGAGTCAGAGTACCCCCGAGTTATCGCATATCGATCTTTGATACGCCTCAATACCATCGACGATATGCGTAACCTGACGATCTTCCTTTGCAACAGATTTCGAGTCGTGCGTTGATGCTGTTGTCCGAGTTGGATAATCCACCATTTCCTCGATATTCAAGATCAAGTTCGATCGCTATTCCTCAAGCTCGTTTCAAGATCGTTGTTCAAAACTCAAGTCATATTTCATTTGAATCAATCCCAAATCGTACGCGCGATCCTCTAAGTTTCCTCGATCAAGACCATTCACTTTCATTCATCGTTCCGAATCGTTTTCTAACATGCGTTGCCTATTCACAAGTTGTTCGAACGACATCTCATTCAAGACATTCGAAATCACGATCAACTAAGCGTGATGCATTCTAAGGCTTTGCACGATCGTATCGCCTCGTCGACATACCCGTTCTATCCGTATATCTTGTAGTCTCGTTCGAATAATTTCTATAACGTCCATACACCACTCAGGGTTCGAGCCACTCGACTAGTCGTCGACACTCACTCTTATTCTTCTTCCAAACCTATCACATACACCACTCGAATTCAAGCCATATGATCTAGTCCTCAATCATGTTTGCGTCATGCGCTAAGACATCCTTCAGATTCGTTCGACGAATCTCTAGCGTAATCGCTCACGTCGCCTCGACGTACTAAGTCGTTCAGGCTAATCCTCAAAATCCAAGCCAATCTTTCGTGCACGCCTAAGCGTTAGTTTGATAGCATTCATATCGATATACACTCTAAGTGTATCTCCGTTCCCGACCGAGCGGTACTTGATATCGCTCGCAACTCGATTGCACCAAAAGTCGAGGTGCACGACACGCGGACTAAGTTGTACCGCATAACCATCTCGTGCGGACTATATTTGAGTTTGCACGCTCACTTGCTAGGTCGACGCAAGACTAGTCAGGCACGCACGTGACATGTTAACTTAGCATATGTTCTCTATCGAGTCAAGTTTAACATCGTTCGACATTGTTAGCGTAAAGTTATTCAAGCAAGCTTTGTGTTTGCTAACTTCTAGCATTTTAGTTTTCCTTCGACTCAAGTCTGTCATGGTTCGGCACAAAGGCCTTCGCCTATCGATCCCGTTCAACCGAGTACTTGTACGAGCTTTGAAAATATTAGACTTATTGTATGGAACATCCCAAGGCACATGAGAGAGAGCGTATACTTCTTTATTTCTAACGAGCTTTCAAAACTGAGAATTCGATGTGAAGTCCAAGGACATAAAGCCGTGCTCTGATACCAATCTGTCACGCCCCGCTCCCGTAGGAGCGATCGTCCTCACTAAGGCGTGATGCCGCACGGGCCTAGGTTGCACCTGTACAAGGCCAAGTCCAGAAACGGTCGATTTGATGCTAGGCCACAGAGTCGCACAGAGTGTCTCCATTTGCAAGCAGAAAGTAAACGAACACACAAGTTGAATACGAAATCAATCTCTTTATTGATATTCAAGAAGTTACAAACGGCGCTAGGCCGATATTACAAGTCGCTCAAGCTCTCTCTCTGAAACATAAAAGGCGTGCCAAGTGGCTTACAAGATGGAATAATACATGGCGATGTTCCAATACATTATGTCCTGTATATGGTGCTCCAGCTCCTTGCAACGCTCCAAGGCTCAAGAGATAGCTCCACGCCTTAGCACGTACGAGGAAAGCTCCGCACCCGCCGACGTCTCCTGCTTCCTGCAAGCAGACTGTGGGGTTATCAGTACATTGTTATGCACTGGTGGGGAGGCTAGCTCACCCACAATGCTATCATTACCAAACACGTTGCATTTACTTTCGTGCACCGATTATCATTTATTGTCTTTCTAATCTTGCCTTAGGGTTAATTTCATGGCACATATCATGACCTATCTCGTGTTGCTGATTTCAAGTGTCGCATGGAAAATGCATGCACGACTTACCCATACTTACCGTCCGGCCTTCCCTGTCCAAGGTAAACCAAGTTAGTCAACATTAACATGAAGTAACATGACGTGATTTATGTAAACATTCAATATTACTGGCGAGTCTATGTCTCGGGTTCTAGCACGTCGTGGGCATGTTCTAGCACGTCGCAAGCATGTTCAGAGTGTTACGTTTCGAGCATGTTCAGGAGGCACATTTTCAGCATGTTCAGGGTGTTATATTTCAAGCATGTTCAGGCATGTTACATTTCGAGCATGTTCATGTTCAGGATGTTACTTTGCAAGCATGTTCAGGAGTGTTACATTTCGGGCATGCTCAGGAGTGTTATAATTCGAGCATGTTCAGGAGACACTTCATTTAGTTAACTTAGACTACTTGTTTCAATGCAAGAACTTGCACGTGGATTGCCACCAGCATAGTCCACTTAATCTACATGCATGGGTCGCTGGCTTTACAAGCCATTTTGGACATATCACGTGGGCATTCTCACCTATCGAAGCATGATGGCTGGTACACCTTGATAGTTTCTTGAAATGCCTGGCCTTACGTCTCTTTGAGTGGCCGAGCCCCCACTCAAAGCAGCCCGTAAGCCCCATGACTGATTCCGCCTAGGCCGGCCACGGTATTCCCCCCCATCGCCCGTGCCGTTTGTCTACGACCATTTCGTATTTTACTTGTCATTTAACATATCGGCTGCGATGCACCGGAATCAAACAAGCATAGAGCTAGAAAAGTATGCAAATAAACATGACCTGTGATGACGTCAGCCAAATAATCTGGCTCCGAAACCTGCTCCGGCTCCGCCTCAAGAGCCAGACTATAAGCTTTTCCCTGGGGTCCCTTCTGCTGCTACAGATGTTGCCCAAACCTCTGTTGCTGAGTCGGTAGCGACGGTCATCTAGAAGGTGGTCCGGCACCTGGTACACTCGCTATTGGGCACTCCCGAAGCTGGTGGATGGAAGACCCACAAGTTAAGCACTGCCTCAACCTCTTTCTGCAGATGTAGTAATCATGCCCTGGCCTCCTACAGAATATACACACAGCTCCCTTCTGCTGTTGAGGTCCTGGGGCTCTAACTGGTGGGGTCGGGTGATGTGGTGTGGAAGGACGGTATGTCTGCTGGTGCGGCACCGGTGCTCTCGATTGGAAAGCCTGATGCTTGGAAGGTCCCTCGTGGTGTACAGAAGCCGACCTCTTGTAAGACAGAAGATGCTCCTCTATACTTCGGGCCAACTCTAGGCTCTGGTAGTAGTCAGTCGTCCCGTTCACTACTAAGAGAATGCCAATGTCTGGAACTAGACCATGGAAAAATCTACGCATCATCTCCTCTGGGTCTGCAACCAGACTATGAACGAAGTGGCTCAAACGACTAAACTCTGCTGCATATTCGTCAACAGAACGGTTCCCCTACTGGATGTTCTGGAATCGTAGCCCCATGGCTACCCTAGCGGTGGCCGAGAAGAATTTCTTCTTGAACTGGATCTTAAACTGATCCCAAGTGGCCCTCCCTCTTGCGAATAGCGGCTCATTCCTGAACCAAACTCCTGCCAAGTCTGTCAGCAAAAATCCCGCTGCCTTGACCTGGAGGTCACCCGGTAACCTAGCTCCAAGGAGCTTCCTCTCTACCAAGTCTAGCCAGTCATCTGCTACTATGATGCCTTCAGTCCCCATGAACTCCCTGGGGTTCAAGCCCATGAAGTCCTTGATGTTACCCGCTCTCTGCCGTGGCTCTACCGGTGGTGGGCCATAGTACGTACCTCAGAACGCTCCATGCTCTGGCGGAGTAGGGTGGTCTGCTCCTAATGGGTCGTTAGGAACCCCTGGATCAGAGTGAGCAGTTGGTTCCCGTCGAGAATGACGGAAGCCTGGGCAGGTATAGTAATAGGTAGTGGTGGGAGTATCGGGTTCTGTTGGGACTGTGATGTGGAAGGTGGTGGAGGCATCTGGGTCGGTGGATTTGTGGAGTGGGGGAGTATGGTAGGTGGAGGTAGAGGTGCATCGGTCAACTGGTCAACCGACTGGATAGAAAGTGTGCCATTCTCAGGTGTGGCATACTGGGATGAGCGGGTGAGCACCATCTAATAAATAAAAGGACTTATAAGGACTCTTTTAAGTAAACAATCATAAACAACAAGAAAGTCTGATTTGTAATAACGAGCATATGATGTGATGAGTTCCTATGTTACAATCCTAGTAATCCTCTAGGTGTTCTAAATATTATTCCTAGTGTTATCTAGTTACCTTAAGTTCCTAATTGCAGGCATGCTTGGTACAATGACGTAACCAAACAATTTAGTCAGGACCTGCATGGGCCACCACTAAAAACATGTCACGATCTGTTATCCAAATTATTGGGCCGGGCCGAGTCATGTCCAGTCTACGCTTGTGATAAAGCGTAGTAAGCTGTTCCAAAGACAAATACGATAAGACCAAAGTGTGCTAACAGTTCTATATGTCAAATTGAGTCAGAATATCTCTAAACACAAAATCATCTCGTATATAAATATGTTCCAAGTACATGTCCAAAATGTAAAACTGGATACAAGTCCAGTCACAAAATACATAGTCTAAAACATGACTACTCTCAAAAGTCCCGAGCAACTACACAAACTAGATGAGTTTCCCTGCAGGTACATCCTCGTTAAGATAAAGTCGGATCCTCGATGGCAACTCCATAATAGGAATCACATAGCAACTCCTCCTCTGTAAGTATACCTACAACGTTATCCTGTCAGGACAGGAGCAAGTACTGATTCTAGCAAACTATATATACGAAACATAAAATGAACATGAGTGTAATAAACAGAAATCATGCATAGAGACAGATGTATATGTAATGTTTAAAATTGTAGCAGGTACGTGATCGTCAATAGATGTACAATGTGTAGGGGCACATAATGAAATGTACTTCTGTACAAGTGATACGGCGATAGATGTACATACGCATAAATTCGCTTTGAGATAAAGGCCTACGACATAGTAACATATAAAATAAAACTTTGCTCGCTACGGTAGAGGGGGCATGATCACGTACTCAACTATCAGTTTCCTCATAACACATATTCTAAACATGTAAGAGATACGAGAATAGCATAAAACATGGTGGATACCGAGAGCAGTATAAAGCATGTGAAACATGTAGAGAGATATGACTTGCAGTTTTAGATATCGGTATTTTAACATGGTTTATGCACAATTCATTATATACTGTAAATAAAGTTTGTAGAGGTACTTGCCTCTAGCAAAGCAAGGTGGTGAAGGAAATGCTATAGATGTTTGGTGTCTCGTCACTGTAAAAATAATACATAAACTTAGTTTTCATACTAAGTTAAACACTATGACACTAGTTGTGCGACACGACTTTCTGACTGGACACCTAGCCAAATGGTGAACTTTAGCATAGAAGACCAATGTGGGGTGACACAAAATCCAAATTAACTTTCTAGGGCCTTTACACTATGGTAGGGTGAGGTCCAATACTACAATATCCCAAAATCACACAATTCATCGTAAGTCATAATTAATCAATAATTAAATTAGACTGTATACTGTGTTCCAAAAAAATTTAGGATAGAAAAAAAGCTAAATTATACATAAAATAAGGTACCAAAATGATCCTTGTTAATTATAGAAATTTATACTAATTTTTCTGGAATTTAAAAACCCTCACAGATATTTATTAAAAATCAGTAAACATAAGTACCCTAAAAATGAGTTATGCTTTCCTATTTTTATAACATTCCAAAAGTACTTATTAAATGCTGGTAAAATTATATTAAATTTGCTAAAATAACATAGTATTTAAATACAATTTTTCCATTTTTTATAGCACTTAAAAAATATATATATATAAATTCAAAAATAGTAATTTATAATTTCTGGAAAATAATTAATTAATTATTTAATATTTTAACCACGTATACGAAATTGAACCGAAGTCCAGATACGGGACCCAAAGCCATGAATCAAGTCCAATATGACTTGTACAGGCCTTGAATGTATTTAGACATATTTGGGCCCAAAAATCCATGCTAGATTTGGACATCAAATGGCCATGATTAATAAGATAAAATAATTCATATATTAAAATATATATTAAAGTAATTTAATAATACATATTAAAGTAGTGAAATATACAAGTCATAAAATTATATAATAAAATAACTTGTGAATTTACACATAATAACATTTTGCACAAAATTGTATTTAAAAATATATACATATACAACAAATACAATTATATATATAAATAAATATATAGATATTTATTTATATATATATATATAATGAACATATATATATATATATATATATATATATATATATATATATATATATATATATATATATATATATAATACACACACACACACAACACACACACACACACACATATATATATATATATAAATATATATATATATATATATATATATATATATATATATATATATATTTATACTTAATATAAAATATATATATATATATATAAATACAGTATATATATTATATATATATAACAGTATATATAATAATATAACAATATATATAATAATATATATAATAATAATAATAATAATAATAATAATAATAATATATATATATATATATATATATATATATATATATATATATACACAAAACAAAAGAACACAAAAAGGGGGGCTCGAACTCAGCCCGCTGGAACAGGGGGTGGGTCTGAGCGCCACTCGGCCAACCAGGGGGTCAGCTCGAGCTTGCTGTTAGGGTTGGGGTTCACATAAAATATAAACCCAACCCAACAGTATAAACCCAATAACCAAAAAGAAATACCCGATAACCCATTAACCCGTTAGTTATGTGTTGTCCTGACAGTTAGAGACACGAAGACACACGAGTCCTGTGTTCAAAGCGTGTACGACACACACGACTTGAGTTTGCCGTGTCCGAGCACATCAGTGGACTCCTCGTGTCTAGGCGAGTCCAGTGACACAAACACGAGACACTGAACGACACAAGGGGTGAGCTGACACGTACGTGTCCGATGGGCAGTGGCCGTCGAGGGTGCTATACGGCGGAGGAGGCGTCGGGGTCGACGGAGGAAAGTGGCGCTGAGCTCGTCACGTCGTGGCGAACAATATGGCAGTGGTCGGAGGCGGTGACATGGCCTGTAGGGGCGGCGCTCCTAGATCTAGGGTTCTGACGAGTTCGTCGGAGAAGAAAGGGGTGGGCCGACGCTATGGTGGTCGGGAAATAGTCTAGGGTTAGGGTTTAGGTCGGGGTCTATTTATAGGATCGAATGGCGGTGGAATTAGGGTTAGGGTTACGGGAAATTAGGGTTTTAGGCCGGTCGTCGATCGTCGGTGAGATCGTAGAGGGTGACGGGTGTTTTACAATTAGGTCCCCCAAGTTTGGGATTTTACAAACTAACCCTACCGCCTTACAGCTTGCAAAATATAATTTGCAAACTGATATAAAACAATTAGAAAAATTACAAACTGATATAAAAATAATTCAATAAATTACAAATTAATATTAAAACAATTTAACAATTTGCAAGTTGATATTTAATAATTGTAGATTGATATTTTAAGCTATAAATTTATATAAAAAAAATATTTAAAAATCCTAGAAAAATTCCTAATAGTTATAATAACTTATTTTAAGGATACAAATTCTATTTAAAAATATAATTCCTTATTTTTAAAAATAGTTAAAATATTCAGGGGCTTACAACAACCTACAATCTTTCCTCCAGTATTCTAGCTGAATACCACTCATTTGTCAATGTTTGTGTTAGATCTACCTGTTGGCTCAAGACATGAAGACGATAAACAAATTGCAGAAGCATGCCTGAACACATCGCTTGTCTAGATTGATCTTGTAGTGAACGTCTCTTTATATGGTTTGATCTTTCAACTTGGTATGATCCTAATTGACAAAGATGAATTATTTGTCTCTCTCTGTTGATGAGGATGCAGAGTAAAAAAAACCCTATATATATATATATATATATTTTTTTATATATATATATATATATATATATATATATATATATATATATATATATATTCTTCATATATATATATATATATATTTATATATATATATATATATATATATATATATATATATATATATATATATATATATATATATATATATATATATATATATATATATATATAAAAAATATATATATATATATATATATATATATATATATATATATATATATATATATATATATATGAAGAATATATATATATTCTTCATATATATATATATAAATATATATATATATATATATATGAAGAATATATATATATATATGAAGAATATATATATGAAAAAAATATATATATGAAAATATATATATATATATATATATATAATATATATATATATATATATATATATATATATATATATATATATATATATATATATATATATATATATATATATATATATATATATATATATATATATATATATATATATATATATATATATATATATTTGAAAACGGGTAATTATATTCCTTTAGTAAACAAATTATAACTTACATAGCATGACATGCACCCGGACTTATTATCACTCTAATAACTGAAACATCGTATTATATATTATGTATAATGCCTTTGTGGGAAGTCTTCAGCCTCTCAAAAATTCGTTTGTTTCGCTCCCTCCAAATATGCTCAACCGTAGCTGCAAACCTGATACGAGCGTCATTAAACCAGTCTTTTCCTCTACTCCAGCTCCTGTTAAACTCCTTTACCATACTACCCCAATCCCGGGCACTACCTAGTGGTAATTGGAGGATGTCCCTTTGCACTCTCCATATATCCTATGCCATAGAGCATTCCAAAACAGATGGTTAATGGATTCCAGTGAGTACCCACAGAGCACACAGCCGTTATCCCCAAACCCGACACCAAATCTGAGTAATCTGTCTTGACTCAAGAGCCAACCCATGCATAATTTATACAAGCAGAATTGCATCTTCCGTGCTACTCCTTTGGTCCAAAGAAGCTCGTTAAACTCCCAATTAGGATTAGGTACCCGACAGTTATTGTACACTTCCCTCTGGCAGAACTGACTGCTACTGGTGGTATACCATACCCATTCGTCCTTCTCCAAGTTAGGATCAAATCGTTTTGCTTTTATGTCCTCACCTACAAAGCGAGCTTCTCCGTGAAGCTCCGATCGTCATTCCCCCTCATGAATGATACTACTAACCCATTCCACCCAATGTGCTCGGCGAACTAGGTTCCTCCTCGCCGATCGGCCAAGCTTTGGTGCGATATCCATGGGTCATGCCAAAGCTCCGTCTTTGTTCCATCTTTGAATACTCTAGAAATTATCCCTTTCAGCTTTGATCTATGTGACAAAATTCCCTTGAACACAACCGAGTCATTATTGTTGGCCCGTGTCTTCCAAAAGTTCTTCGTTGAGAAATACCTGCTCTTCATCCACTTTGCCCATATCGAGTTTGTTGTAAGAAGCTTCCACATCACTTTCAGCCCGACAACCTCCTGGAGACCACGCAAAGGTCACAATCCTACACCCCCTTTATCCCTCGGACGACATAGGTATTCCCATCCAATGGCATAAACACCCCATCTCCAAATAAAGTTTGCGCATATCCGCTCTATTCTCGAAATAGTGGCCATAGGTAGAAGGATCACTTGTAACCAATAGCTAGTAACAACATTAATGACCATTTTCACCAATTCAATACGTCCACCAAATAACAAGCACTGGGCTTGCCACCCCTCGACTCTCTGTTGCACATAATCCACTAGGCTTTGACAATCCTGCTCCCGAGCATAATTAACCGCTAACGGCATCCCCAAATATTTAACATGTAATTCACCTCGCTCCACCCCCAGAATCAGGGCTTTTTCCTCCTTCTCCGAGCAATGAGTGTTAAAATATAACTTCATTTTATCACAATTCAGTTGGAGCCCAGTGTATCTGCCGAACACCTCCAAAATCTCAACTAGCTTATGGAGGCCAGGTCTCGAAGGAATAATGAAAACCAGAAGATCATCCGCATATTTCAAATGTGGAATTTATGGTGTAATCTGCTTGTATAGGGGGTAATATGCCTCATAATAACTGTAGAGTCCATCAAACAGGAAAAGTATTCCATAACAATAGTAAATAAGTACGAGAAAAGGGGGTCACCTTGATGCAAACCATGATTACTTCAAATGGATCCATATGGCTGTCCACCAATCATAACTGCAAATGTAGGAGTAGATACGCATTATCGTACTATGTCCACCCACTCCATCGAATCCTATAGCTAGCATCATCTGACATGGGAAGTTGCGATTAACAATATCGTATGCCTTCCGTAGGTCGATTTTGATACATGTCTTCTGCCCTCCCACCTTGTCGAACTGGCGTACCATCTCATGCGCTAACAGATTAGTATCTGCTATATCCCGCCCTTTGACAAAGCTGCTTGGCAAGGTGAGATTAGCTCTTGTATAATACCCTACATGCGTCGACACATCACCGTAGTGATCAGTTTGTAAAGATAGTTACAACAAACTATAGGTCGAAAATCACCAAGGGCGATAGCGCATTCCTTCTTAGGAGTTAACGTGAGAAACATGTGGTTTAGCTCACGTAGAAGCTGACCATAAACAAAAAAAAATCCGAAACCACCTCAAATACCATCCCTTTAAGCTCTCCCCAATGGGTCTTAAAAAACCCACTACCAAAAATGTCTGGCCCCGGAGATTTGTTAGGATCTGAACGCATAACTATATCAACTTCCTCCATCGTCATAGGAGCCAATAATGTTTGATTACCAAGAGGAGTGACCACTCGTTTACAAATTAGTTCTAGAAAAATAGAAATATAGTCAGTTTGATTATATAATTCGGAGTAGTACCTTATAGCTTATGTTTGAATATCTCCTAGAGCCACCACTTCTGTTCCATCTGAACCTATTAGCCTGGATATATGATTCCGATGCTCCCTCGCACGCATGATATTGTAGAAGAATTTTGTACTCCTGTCTTCCTCCTTCAGCCATTCATATTTCGCCCGTTGTGCCCATTCGATCTGCTCTAGCTGCCTCAATGTGCCCACCTCCTGACTAAGCGTCCTTTTCGCGGCAGCAACATCTGGATCCAATATGTTAGCTTGTAGGCGCTCATGTAGTTCCGACAACTGCTTCTCCTCCTCCATAAACTTCCGCTTAGGCAGCATCTTGCACCATAATTTTAGGCCGGCCTTGATCTACTTCAGTTTAGAGATCAACCGGCATTGGGGGTTACCACCTACCAGAGTACTCAACCCCTCATTCACTACCTCCGCATATCCCGTCAGCATAGGCCATTTATTATTGAACCTGAATGGATAGTTCTTATTTGGGACATTAGCCAGCAGACGGACGTATACCAGAGATTGATCACTAGTACATGCCGATAGTCCTTCCGTGCAAACAGTAGAAAATTTATCAAACCAAGCATTGTTACCAGCACATAATCCATCTGGCAAGCGACCCTATTTTGAGAAGGCCTATTATGCCACGTCCATAAGTGACCAGTCCTAGTCAACATTTGTAATCCAGATTGAAGAAGACACATTTGGAAGTCCTGCAGAATAGGTTTCGATACCTCCCTTCTTTCTACTTTCTCTGATCTTGAAAGAAGGGAGTTGAAGTCGCCCATGATCACCAACGGTACCCCTTACAGCTGATTGGCAGAAGTACTAACTCGGACTATTTCCTCCCATAGTCCACGTCTTCGACTTGTATCATTATAGCTGTATGCAGCTCCGAAAAAAAGCCTCATACCCCCTTTATTGGAAAAATGCATAACAATCAATTGATCCGACATATGAACCAACTCGCCATCCCAGTTACTGGAGTCCCACCGAATCCAGATACATGTCATATCACACAGGTGCATATATTAGTATGCTTCTATGGTACAGGTGTTCTCCTGGCTAGCATTCTAGGAGATTTAATTTTCGTCTCCAGTAGAGCAATTATACTACAATTTTCTTTGCGAATCACATCCCTAATCTCCTTCCATTAGCCCGACGAGCACGCCCCTCACATTCCATAAGATAATCGACAATAATAAGGGAGAGTTTCCCCATCAACTCCAGCCAAGTCATTAATTGGGGGATTAACCGACTCATTTCGATCCAACTCCAGATTGATATCTGCAGTTCCTACACTCCTCGTCCCAGACTGATGTAGTTCCGACCACTTGGGGTTGTCTATGCACAGCACCGCCTGTCCCCCTTGTTGTATATGCTCCGACCTTTCTGTATCTTTATTTAGAACCCCCGCTTGCCGCTTACGTGTAGCCTCCCTTCCCAAAAAAATTTGAAATATTTTTATTATTATTTATTTGATTTAAATGGTGAATTTTAGTTTTTTTTATAAATAATTAATTAGTTAATTATTACGGTAGATGATTTTAGTCATGGTTAAGAATTGGAATACAAGGCGACTAGGAATCATGGTACGGGTAGTACAGTGGCATACTTTGACTAGTGTATTAGCCCTGGTAGGAAAGGCCGAGCCATAGTGATGTCCTAACTAAGAAAACCAGGCTAAGTTGCAACTTAACCCCTATAGATTAATTAATTATGTATTAATTAAGATTATGATTTTAGGAGATCCGGTTGTGCAAATTTAGTCCGGACTGGACCCGAACTAAGCTCAAGCCCATGCAGGCATATAGTGAGACCAAAGACATCCATGTAAGTAGGTAGATGTGTATATATACGTATTGGCAGTCCATTTATAGCCTAGTGATAAATTCTATAGTAGAATATTAAATATTGCATATTAATTATTTTATTTCTGTTATTATTATTGTTGCTATTAATTGTATATATATATATATATATATATATATATATATATATTATATATATATATATATATATATATATATATATATATATATATATATATATATATACTTTAAATTCCTATATTTATTTGCTAGAAGATAGGGAATCAGTTGGTAATAATTATATATACATATATATATATATATATATATATATATATATATCTATATATATATATATATATATATATATATATATATATATATATATATATAATTTAAAGTAATAATTATATATACTTTAAATAAATATAGGAATTTAAAGTATATATATATATATAATATATATAGTAAATAAATAAATATATAAATGCATGAGTATGTATATATAAAAATATATTATATATGCGTGTATGTGTATATATATATATAAATATATATTATATATGTGAGTATGTGTATGTAGATATAAATATATATACTATATGTGCGTATGTGTATATATAAAAACGTATATAGTAGTATGTATACCTATATGTGTATATACATATAGGAATATACTTATATATTAATTGTAGAAGCATAAAAAATGAGGAGGAAAATGGTCTATGCGGCCAAAAAGCCTCATGCGGCTCGGAGGGCCCATGAGTCCCATACGGCTCAAGCACATAGGCAGTTCGAGTAAACTCATGCGGCTCAGAGAGAAAGGCCAACGTGGCATTCAAAACAGCTGTACCCAACGATGCATTTAATGCTCTGACGACTGACAGCTGACAGATGACAGACCTGACATAAAGTTGTCATAATGAGTGGCGCTGCCTGCCAAGTTTCGAGAATAAGGAAAATCTTCAAAATGGCGCTGTCTACCAAAGTTTCGAGGCAAGCTCATGCGGCCAGAATAAGATGAGTTCATGCGGCCAGTACAGAAAAACCTATGCGGTTCAACCATAAAGGTCCCCCATGCGGCTCGGCCATGAAGGAACCCATGCGGCTCGGCTATGAAGACTCTCACGCGGCTCAACCATGAAGACTCCCATGCGGCTCGATCATGAACATATTCATGCGGCTCGGTCATGACAACCTTCATGCGGTTCGAGTATAGAGACTATTCATGCGGCTCGGTCATGAAACCTTTCATACGGCTCAGTCATGACGACCTTCATGCGGCCCAAATATGAACCCTCCCCATGCAGCTCAACAACGATGACAGAACACGTGTCCTAAAGGTAATCAAATCTTGGGTCAGATCCCAATAATTTGGGACACGTGGCAAGAGAATGAATTAAATGGATTCATTCAGATTTGCAGATATCAGCAAATCATCATGATGGGGATTTTTTCAATCACATTAATGACTGACATGATTTGGCATAATCCTCATTAATGGCCAAGATCCTTCACGCTCGAGATTAATGGCCCCGATTGATTACTTATCAGGCCGTCGCCACTTGAGAGTGGGCAATCATTTGCAAACCCTAATGATGTCCCCCACTATTATAAATAGCAGGGTGCCGTTCCCTTGCAAAAATAGATAGACTAACAGAGAGAGATACGTATATACAGAGAGACACTTCCC